>JAVIWB010006013.1:0-114818 GCA_031893035.1 Dermolepida albohirtum
TTTCAAATGAATATTGGAACAATGCCAATATCTCGCACAAACAATGTTCGAGTACAATAAGTTTACCATCAAAATATAAACAACGAACAAATCATTTTGTGGAACTGACCTCGTCTTATCCCGAATGATAACAGCGAGCATAAAAGCATTGTAACACGAAAATTATTATCATTATTGTGATTGTAACACTGTACATCGTTCGACTTCCATAAATAAAGATCTTAAAGAAACATCAAACTCTGTTTCATTTCTAAGTTCTTATTCGTGTTAGTTACTTGAATAGTGTAAAGTGAACCAATTCCTTCCTTCCCAACAACAAAAAAAACGTTGAATTTGATGGAGCCTGTGGTTGATTGACTTGATCAATAAGGTTGATATATAACCCCTTTCCACAATTAACTATTTGTAAATTCTGTATACGCATTTCGACAACCAAGTTGTCATCATCAGCAGATAATTTCAAAGTGTCGCACCTTGTAAAACACGGCGAAGAAATTGTACGAAAGATACACTCCGTACGCGATCCGCACCGTTGCAAACCAAGATGTACACTCAGTGTACCTCTTGGTTTGCAACGGTGCGGATCGCGTACGGAGTGTATTTTTCGTACAATTTCTTCGCCGTGTTTTACAAGGTGCGACACTTTGAAATTATCTGCTGATGATGACAACTTGGTTGTCGAAATGCGTATACAGAATTTACAAATAGTTAATTGTGGAAAGGGGTTATATATCAACCTTATTGATCAAAACAAAAAAAACGTTAAGTCGCTTGGCCGCGATATAACTTGTATATGTATATGTATGTATGTATATATTAACGTATAGAAAAAGTGTCCAAGTTAGAATAGAGATTATGCTGAAAAGCACTAGAACTGCGAAAATAATAATATGAATAAATTAAGTTGAAGCAGAAATAGAAGTACAGTTTGACTGTTCATATTATGTACATTTAGAATATTGTAGAATTTTCTAATTCTATTTTTTTAGAAGAAAATTTCAATTGCGTATTTCTATTATATTAGTGTTTGTAAATCAACGTATTCATGTTAAACGTTTAGATTTAATACAGTTGGTCATATATGCAATATATACTTCGTATTATCTGCATTCAAAGGTAAACGCGTCGACTATGAGCGTATGCAACAGTAGAAGCGAAATGCTTGCCTAATTAATGGTTCGCATATTTGATTTTAGTTATGTTTGAAGGGTATTTATATTAAATAACATTTCTTAAGAGTAAATGTAACTAAATATAGAGTTGTGACCAATATTCTAGGAAACGATTTATTTATGAGATTTCACTAATATTACTTTATAAAATGTGTTTATGAAGTTTACTTAACGATATGAGTTTACTAAAGCTAATTTTTGTTTTATTGGCAAATAAAATATAATTCCTTAGATTCAGTTCAGTTGAGCAAACAGTTGTACTTATGGATTGTGGAGACAAAAACATTCTTAATATTTTACTTAAGACAATCTATATATGTAGGTGTAATATGCCACACCAATTATTAAAGTATGTGTTTTTCATATTGTTGCAATACTTAGTGGTTTCTTCTTCAATTAACACATTAATTAGATCATCTGTACCAACTTGCAACTCGTGATTTCTTCGATCATTTTTAAAACTTTCTATGCCATCAAAAACAAACAAATCTTATCATAAACGATTCCAAAGATTATCTCAATCTTAGAAATTGTTTCCGTTGTGGACTTCAAATTTAATAGTATCAGTTCTTTCAATTACATTGATGATTTTTAATGGTGCGATGTGTCATGGTCGCGCCATTAAAATTAAAAAATTTTCGAACTTTGTCAACGCAAATAATTTGTGACAGTTGCCATCTTGTAAAATGGAAGAAGGCTATGTAGAGTAGTTTATGTTTTACAGCTCATTATCTAAGATCGTAATAAATTTAGTTCTAGTTTTGAGGAATGGACCTCGCATCCAAGTTACGTACTCTAATTTATGAAGAAACTATTTTATAGATTAAAAACCTTTACGATAATTATGTGTTATATCTTGCATATACGTGAACGCATAATTTAAAAAATCTTTAAACCTAATAAGATATTAAACCATATTTTTTCTTGTTTCTCTTTGCTTAAGTATAATGCTTGTTAATCTTCAGAATCGCCTTGTTCTTGCCCGTGTGATAGTGACTGACATCTATTGCGCCAACTCTTTATGTGGACGACTTGGATGTCTACTTCCGTACGACCTTTCGCTTCATACTATCTATTCTACCTTTCTTCACATGATTTGTGTTCGTTCCATCCTTCTTTTGCGCTGATGGCACGACATTCTCAATCTTACACAATTTGTTTTATATCAGAGCTACGCCTTCGATCCATTAATGTATTTCCGCCTATTGCTCTTAAGGATGCCATTGCTGTAGTTCGCAAGAGTTCTATTGTTAGATTTTTATTTTTCCAGATTTATATTTTTCAAACACCATGATATTCTGGCTTCTTTGTTGATTTACTGTTCTATGTCAGCGTTTAAGCTAACCTAGCATGGAACTCGTACACCTAAGTAGTCGAACGCTCACTTACTCTAGAGATTTATTACCTAAAGCGAGTTTACAGCGGATAGGTTTCCTGAGAATTGTTGTACATTTGATCTTATTCGTGGAGATAATCATGTTAATCAATTAAGCTTAATATAACCCCTTTCCACAATAATTTCGTATATTGTATAGGTATTATGATAACTAAGTTGTCATCAACAGCAAATAATTAATTACAGTGTCGCACCTGGAACCACGGCAAAATCAGCAAAAGCACAAAGTCCGTACTAGGCATACACCGTCGATAGTCAAACACACACTTTGTGTTTTCAATTATTGTCGTAAGGAGTTATATTAATCTCAATTGACTAATCTAATCAAACACAGGCTCCATTCAAATTTACCTTCATGATAAATGTTGAATTGTTTGGCCTCATTTCGGAATTGTGTAAAATTCTTGGAAATCGTCTTTCAATTCGGAGATGAGTGTCACATCATCTGCATAAGAAATTATTTCTTATTTCTTTATTCTCTAGATGACACCGTTTGTTTTCATTCGCTTGTATTATTTTTTTCACAATAACGTTGAATAATGTCGAGTTGAGGCTATCTTCCTATCGGATTCCTAGGTTAATACAAATTTCCCTCGTTAACTTGCTTTTTACTTTTATTTTCGTTGATTTATCTTTACTAAGTTCTTCTGTTATTTTTATATATCTTTTATCTTCTACGCCTAATCCTTTCATTATTTCTAAGATGTCAAATATCTGTACTCGATCGAATGCCTTGGTTGGATCTATGAAGCATATATGTATATTCTGTTACGTTGTATTCTAATTTTTCCTTTATTATTTAGTAAATGACAAATATGGCATCTTCGGTAGATCTGTTTTCCCAAAAACCCCTGTTGCTCTTCTTCTATGGGACTGGTTTGTTCGATTTTACTTGCTATTATAAATAATTTTTAACTTGAAAATTAAGGAATCTTTTTTAAGAAAATTAAGTTATTTTCACCATCAAGAATCAATAAAAACTTTAATGGTTTTGAGCTAATCTGCCTCAATTCTAATAGAGATCATGGTTTAACATATGTATTATTAAATTAATAATTTGCTACGATAAATTATAAATCTATTTCGTTTCTTAGTTACTTTCTCGTTATATTTGTGTGAGAATCTAACCTAATCTGTGAATTTTTGAGTCTTTAGTATTTCACTCAAGTACTTTTTAAAAATTAGTATTTAAATCACGTACATAATACAGGTCGTTTAATGGGACATATAATAAATTTCTCTTGAATTGCTCGCCAGAACGGTTTTTAATAATTATACATGGTAATTCCGCGTATAGCGGTTAATTTATCCTTTGTATTTCCCCTAACTAAACACTTAAATAATATAGTGGAACATGTATGCTAAAATAATATCATTTTAATTTCAGTTGGAGAGATGTAAATAAAACAACAGATGCTCTCATCGTTTGTTATAAAATAATATACAAAGGATACTAGGAAAGTTTCGCAATACAGCTTTGTTTATTTAATTTTTTCAAAGTAATTTCCTCTACTCTCAATACACCTCTCCATCCTCCGAAACCAATCTTTAAACCAGTTCTGCCAAGTTTCACTAGGGAGTAAAGCACATCGTTGTCCCAAGCCTGCAGAAGGTCCTCATCACTGGAAAACCGCCTCCCTTTTAGCTTCATTTTCACATGCGGGAACAGTGCAAAGTCGTAGGGAGCAAGATCTGGACTGTAACGAGGGTGCTCGAGAAGTTTTAGTCTTGTCATGGCCAAATATTCGGTGCAGGCTTTGGCGCGGTGAGCTGGAGCATTATCGTGATGGAGGAATCAGGTGTCCATTCTTGACTTTGGCCGCAGGTTCTTCATAGATCCAATGACTTTAGGCAGGCACTGTTCAGTATACCACTTAGCTGTGACTGTCTTCTGTGTCCAAAACGACGCCTTCCACAATTCCACTCGATTTGAAAAATACAGCTATCACTGTCTTCTTTATAGATTGGAATTTTCTAACAACTACGGGTGAGTCCTCATCACCAAAGACCCAAACTTTGTTTTGAGCTTTGGTCGGCATACCGTAATAGTACAGCAAGTCTCGTCACCTGTCACGATGTTGTTGACATACCGAGATTGTCCCTTATTAAACTTTTTTAGCATCTCTCAGCCCCAATCCACACGTCGTATCATCTGCTCTTCAGTCAGTCGATGCAACACCCAGAGAGAGTAAAGTTTCTTGACGCGCAAATGAGCATGCAGAATCGAACTAATTGCTGGTGCATTTAGGCCTAAAGTACTCTCTATCTGTTGGTAGGTCACTCGTCTGTCCTCGCCAAGCATTTGCCTCACAGTAGTAACGTTTTCCTCCGTAACTAACGTTCGTGGCCTTCCTGTCCTTTCAGCATTCTCCGCAGTTAAATTTCCCCTTTGGAATTTTCTATACCACCTGAATACTGTTGTGCGATGTGGACAAACATCACCTAGTGCAAGAGTCATTTCTTCGAAGCACTGGTCTATGTTTAAACCACGCACGAAATTGTAACGCAAAACTACTCTTATCCCATTTCTTGACCACCATGTCATCGCGAGCACTTTGCACTCTCACTGCTAATGAATAACTGAGGCCATCGGCATGGCGCGGCGGCTACTATGCACGTATGAATATGCCTCAACATGCAGCTTCCTACGATTCACTGTTGCGTCATATTGCAAAACTTTCCTAGTACCCTTTGTATTTAGTGTAACTTTTCGTTGAATGTAAATAATAAATTGCTTAATATTATTTATAAGTTAAATATTCTAAGTAAAATATCCTATGCAAATGGAGAGGAAAACTATTTTATAAGTAAAATTAAAAAGGCGTTTTAATCTTTAGGATTTTGCTAATATTAAAGTTTTCTTGTAAATTAGTGTAATTTATAATAAAACATATTAACAACGACAAAAGATTAATTCTTGTAAAGCAGTCTTAAGACTGTCTTGTGTTAACACAAGACAATTTTACCTTCAGGTTAAACTAAAAAGATGCTTTTTTGACACTAACTCAAATAATAAACAAGTTCACAACATAAGAACAATTAAACATGTTTTAATGTAACTGGTACTGTAGTAAGAGCTATTTTCGCCAAATAAAAATTGCAAATAGATTAAGATTTCATAAATTCATAAAGAGAATCTTATGTCTTTCTGGAAATGTATGGTACACTATGGGAGGACAAAAACAAATATGGTCCACCTGGCTTTGATGGCAGAAAATATGGGATCTTCCATCAATATAAGTTTTGATCATTTATGTACTAAAAAACCAATGAAATTCAGAGAGGAAAGCAATATGGTATAAGATTGTATGTCGTGATATATTTTCGTGCCAGGATGTAAAAAATTAGTTCTTCATTTATCGATTAGGAATAAGATTTTCGACTTTCATCTGCTTTTTTCTGTAAATAAAGAGAACTAGTTCTGGGCCCATCTCGCAAATCATGTAGTGTTTTCACTCTCGGCTGTCGCTTTGTAAATAACCAATTCTATCTTTGCCCACTCTTTCCATATATCCATTTGACTGGTTCTTTCGTTTTGAGCTATTCAACTACCTTTTGTACTTGTATTTTACAGCGTTCTTGTATGGGCTCATTTGTGTGTCTATATCCCATTCTCAGATCATGGTCCGTCCTCTTTGTTTGTACCTAATTTTCTGTAATATGAGTTGTATTGGTCTCACCATAGTTTTATAAATGATTACTTTTCCGTATGTTTTAATCAAACAGTATCTCTGAAGCAACCCACGTTTTGTAAAGTTTTTGTACTTTCAGCTTATATTTTTGCCACTCCTAAATATGAGACAAGATTTATATGTATTCTTCTTAGCCACAAAAATAATGATGTCTGGCAATGATTTTTAAAAGTCTAGTGCTGTCAATTTTAATTCAGAATAGGTAGTGTTGAAATTGAGATTGTGGTTTTCTTAGCAATTTTAATGGTGCTTAAAGACTTGATTACAGAAACGTTTTAAAATGTTCAACTAAAGAGAGAAATTGTGTTAAACTTGTGCACGAACTAATGATTCCTATATATGACGAGAATGCTGTAGCACATCATAAGTAGAATTTTAGTCGATACAATTTCATTGGGTCAGGGGTCTATTAAAGACGACTTAGCAGACACCTCAAGATTACATAAGAAGCAATAGAGTAGATCGAGGATTTTGTGTTGATCGAAAACTAGAAGTTTTGACTATTGTAAAAGAAGTTTAGATATGAGAGCTAACAGTTTTTAAAATTTTTGATTTAGAGACCAAAAAACTAACAGTGAGATAGATTCCCATACTCCTCACACTGTAACGGAAACTTTTCAGTCGGGAAGTTTGTCAGGAAAATATGAATGTCTTGAAACAAGTTGCGGTGACATTTTTGTCGAAAATTAAATCTGGATATATCACTGACACCCTTCAATGAAACAGGAGTTAATGCAGTGCATGAACAAAAACTTCATGCAAGCAGAATGGCGAACACGCAGTAGTTCGACGGGAAAATTTCTTGTTTAAGTATATGAGGAATGTCTACATTTGCCTGTGATCTTTGTAAAGAGACCATTAACTGTTTTAGAGTTTCCATTCGGATTTAAAGATCTAAAAATTTTCCTAAAATAACAGTACCACTGCATGACAATTATAGAATGCATAAATCTCAAAGAGTTCGACATGATGTGGAGAAATGTGGTTTCCAGAAACCGAGGCATTCACTCTATAGTTAGAACCTAGCACTGGTCCATTATTATCTTATCTCTAAATTGAAAAAGAATATTGTATTGTATACATTTTCTTAATTATTAATTATTATTAATAACTTCTTTGAGGAGTTACTGATTAATTTTTAAAAGAGTTTTTTATTGCAGAGATGCAATAAGTGTACATCTGTTGAAAAAACATGTACAGAAAAATAATTTTGTTGGAATTGGTCTATCGTTCTTTAATGTTAGGCTAAATTACATAAAATCGTCTCGAGTTATTCTTTTTCGTTTCCAGAATACAGTCTTATTGAATCCCTTAGTCCCAATGTAATTATTTTCAATTTTAAAATATACTTTTAAAATATGTTATTTTTACTCCCTCTGAAAAATCTTGATATCCGAAGTTTCATTCATTTTAATTTGGTGTAGAAATAACTATTGACAAATAAGTTGTTGCAACTATTTGCAACAACTCTTATTTGTTAAATTATATATATATATATATATATATATATATATATATATATATATTAACTATTAAAATTTATGAATTCACTGTATATGTAACTTTTTATAGCATATAGCAGTAAATATGCAAATCATAATAAATCACTTTTAAGGATGTACGAGTAATACCTATACCTATGTTTCTGTTATTGTGGTTATGTAAAAGATGTTGTTTCGCGGTTTCTTTAAAGAATAAATAAAACACATAATTTGTATTCACTTTTAAAAACATTTTATTGGTAATTGAATTATCAGTTGTGGCATTTACATGTGAAAAATAATATCTGTCGAATGGCCTCCTCTTGCAGCTCCACAGACTTCCACTCTTTTGTTAAAATTTTCAATGACATTTTGACATAATTGAGGCTCTATCTCACCAATGACACGAATAACTTCATCTTTCAAAGCAGGAATTGATTGTGGATTGTTTTTATAAACCTGACTTTTCACATAACCCCAAAGAAAATAGTCTAACGGTGTCAAATCACATGATCTTGGTGGCCAATTAACATCACCGTTTCTTGAGATTACACGTCCAGGAAATTTTTCTCTCAATAAATCAAGTGATTCATGTGCAAAGTGAGGTGTAGCGCCATCCTGTTGAAACCACATATCCTCTAGATTAATATTCATTAATTCAGGTCACAAAAATTCGGTTATCGTCCGACGATATCGATAACGATTGACAGTTACAGCTGCACCAGCAGCATTTTCAAAGAAGTAAGGTCCAATTACACCACCTGACCATAATGCACACCAAACAGTAACTCGTTTAGGATGCATAGGTTTCTCATGAATAATTCGTGGATTTTCCTCACCTCAGATACGGCAATTTTGTTTATTGACATACCCACTAAGTTCAAAATGTGCCTCATCGTAAAACATTATTTTTTGAGAAAATTAAACTCGTTGTTCATTGATGAAATTGACAAATGAACGACGTATTAAATGATCTAATGGCTTCAGTTCCTGTGTTATTTGAACCTTATATGCCTTCAGAGCTAAATTCTTGTGTAAAATACGTCATGTTGTTGACCCATTAAGTCCAAATTATTGTGAACCCTGTCTAATGGACAGTTCAGGATCTTCAGCAACACTTTCTCGAACCAAACCAATATTTTCTTGTGAACGACCACTACGACTGTATTTTGCTCTTTTTTAATCTTCCATCGAACCGGTCTCTTGGGATTTTTTAATAATTCGACCAATAGAGCTTTCAGATGGGCGATTATTTAAACCATAAAATTCACGTAATTTTCTAAAAATTCTTTTCACAGAAAGCTGATTTTCATAAAATAATTCAACAATTTGAACGCGTTGTTGTACCGTGTACGAAGCCATTTTTGTAATATATTATTATATCTGTATCTGCATTTTTGTAAATGTCATACATCACACTTTTTAAATACCCACATACTCAGACAAATTCAGTGCGCCATCTATATTTTATTTATTTATTTTATTGCTCCTTCCAAATTTATCTTTGTGATCCTCAGTTATTAGGGTTATATTTTGATACAATATAATACTAAAATTTTTTGCTAGGCATGGTGAGCATGAGTTGATTTTTTAGTTTTCCTGTACTTAACTAACTTTTTGAATTCCGTAATTGTGAACTGTAAGTAATCTACATGTATAATCACATGAAACATAGGTACACTATTTTTCTTAAACGATCGAAATAGTTTAACCGTTATTGTCATCGTCATTTACATTGCCGAAGCTTGATGTTAACTACAACGACTTCAGTTAACAATTTAAATAAGAAAATTTCCAATACCATGATAATTATGAACGCTAATTTTTTATATTGTAACTATCAAGATGTGCTTATGAGCAATAATCATATCTGTCAATTTTCCCAGTGTACTCTGGATGATTTTCAAATAACACCAGTCACATAAGAATAATAATTCTCATCTGTATTTGTTTTATTATCTGTAGTTCATTAACGTTTTCTTGCTTCTGTTGGGCTTATTATTGTATTCGTCATTGCCTTAGTCTTCTCTAGCGAATATTTTGTAAGGTAGATTTTGTTTCACAGAAAAACATTTGTGTCCTTTAATTTCAAAGTACATATTTCTCTCTGGAATAATTATAGATGCATAGATATAGATATAATAATAATAGTTTATTATTCAATAGTGGGTAAAATGTTACTTTTGTAGAACAAAATAGTATATAACAAAAATTAAAATAAGTATAAAGCAAATACATTACTAATCTAATGAAAAAAGGAAAAAAAACAAAATCTAAATTAAAATATATTTGCATATAAAGGGAATAATCAATTTAACTTGTCTTTTAAGATATGTTTCAGTATACATGTAAAATATTAAATAATTAAATATCAGAGGCATTTTTACAATCGTTAAAATCGTTAAAAAGAGTGGCGATGAATATTAGATAATGGCACATAAAATGCTGGGCGACTCTTTGCTTCGGCCTGTTACTTATTAAAATATAAAAATTCTAGTAAACTGGCATTCGTTATATTAATTTGTGCAGGAAGGTTATCCGAGAAAGTATTCTCCGAGGTTGTAATAGCATGAAGTTGAATTTCACACACAATGTTGGCAATAGATTAAGAATTCATTGTAAAAACTTATAAGAGATTCATTTCTTTGAAAACCCTTGGTATTGCATATCAGAACTCCAAAAGTTTTAGAGCTTAATTTTTAATGGAGATTGAATGCAACTTTCAAGGTAACACCAAGATTTTTAATAATATCACAACGCGAGAGTACAGTATTTTTAAGAAAATATTCATATAAAACAGGAGGGAAAATATCATGGATTTAGAATTGCTAATATAAAAATTAAGTTAGTTTACCCTACGTTACCGCAAGAGGACTAATTACTCTGATCTAACGAAAAAATTTTAAATTATCACCACAAAGCAAACATTAACATGATATCATCATAATATCATTAATAAAAATAAGAAATAAAAACAACACTTGGGGCATTCCATTAACCAAATGATCAATAATGATAAGTAAAGGATCTGAAACCTACACACTGTATATAATGTTCATTAAGGAAGTAGATTAATGGGATTTTCTATAATGTCTAAAATGTACAATTTGTTAAGTATCTTAAATTTGATCGAAGGACTTGGAGAAATCGGTATAAATTATATCTATTTCACTATGAGCATAAAGGCAACTAGCAAATGAGCACAAATTGGTATCAGCGGATTTAAACCTAATGAATCTATACCAAGCAGTTGACAAACGACTAGAAACGTGACCACATATTACATTCAAATATCATAAATTCAAAAACTTTGGATATGTTATTAGGTACTATTGAAATCGAACGATAATGAGTCACATCATTTCTACTACCATTTTCAAAGGAGCGACACGAGTGATTTTCTAATAAGTAGGATATTTTTTTTGCTAAAAGGTATATAAAAGAGAGTACTGGAATATATATCTACAAAATGAAAGAGGGACTGTGGTCAGTACCTATAGTAAAAGAAAATTTGAAGCAGTCAATAGCTTCAAGGATATCGACTGAACTGAAATTTGAAATAGTTAAAGACGATATATCAAAATTTACAGATGTAGATATAAAAACAATATGAATTCTAAATAAAATAATTTTTGAAATAATAACCCGTGTTATATTCGTTATACGAGGTATGGCAATTAAATAACGAGACCATGCTCCTTCCATCGCGCAGCCGCATTGGGCGAGGCTGTAATTGGAATGTCATTGAACTTGATACCTCGCAAGCAACAAAACGTAGTTTTGTCTCTCTGTCTGCTTTAGTTTACTTTCGAGCTTTAATCGTAGAGGACACTATTATTTAGTATTGCTGTGATAATGATTGACATAAAAATCGAGTAGCGATTTAACCTGAAATTCCTTGTCAAATAAAAGACATCGCCAGAAGAATGTCTACAAATGTTAAAGGAGGTGATAATAGTATGTCACGTGCGCGAAAGTCAAGATAGAAAAAAGCAGTATGTCTTAGAGTAGCAATTGCTTGAACATTGCCCAAAGCTGTACATAATTCATTTTATTAATTCATATTCGATGGCAGTCTGTTACACAGTTGTACCCCTTAGTAGTTAACGTAGGATCGAGTTGTTTTTATTCTGTGATATGGTATCTTAAAATGTTTTTATTTCTAGTATTATATTCATGGACAAGTTCACCGCAAATTAATTTATTTTTGCTTATATGAACATATTTGACTATCGTAAATATATATTCAGACAATATTGTGAATATATTTTGTTTAGTAAATTCATTTTTACATGTTTCTAGATGTTTTAAAGTCTTTTCTGAAGGAGGAGTATTTTTCTTGCATACGTTCTGCAATAATTATGCCATAGATTGCAATAATATATTGATATATACAAAAAGCGTAACTTTAAAGTAATATGTAGAGGCATGTGCACATTATACACATGCTTGGATTAATTATAATGTGATTTCATTTATATACCGTAAATTCAACGATAAATAAATAATTTTTGCGAGAATATAATAAACAAAGATAAAGTGATAGAATTATTTAAAGAAAGTTACAGTTTAATAATTATAGTGAATTTTCAATAATGCATACGCTTACCTTTTTACCAAATAACATCACAGAATATAATTTACGTAATGTCTAATTAACAAGAAGAGAAAAAAAGTAATGAAGTAGTTAATTATTTCACAATTTCACACATTCACTCAACAACTACTATGTGAAAATTGAAATAGTTTTCTGATAATTCTTATACAAATGATATTGCATGAAGAATGCTCGCCGGAAGCGGTTAAGTACAATTATCAATTTCATATCCATAATTATACACTGAATTTTGATATTTAAAATTTTCCATACGAGATCCGAAATATTTGTCGACGAGATTCATGAATATTTGATGGAATACCAAAAGCTATATTTTAATATGACAATGGCGCAGAACGCAGATATTGCATCATCTGGTAGGGATGGAAACTTTTAACCAATTCTGGTAGATGTAGTACAGTACTGAAATACAATCATTGATTAAAATTTTAAGACTATATATGACAGTGGTATAATTAGCGTTTTGAAAATCTATTTACTAAATTATTATCATTGTAAGATGTTGAATGTTATTCGAGGAATGTCGAAGAAGATAAAAGTGAAGCCCAAAGAAGAAAAACTGTTATAATAGATCTGTTTTCAAAAATTAGATCAACTACCAATGCATAGTTTGGTGAGAAAGGTCGACTAGTAACCTTAAAATAGTCTATCGTGGGAGTGGATCTTTTGGACTGGTTTGTTATGCAGCCAATAACACAATCCAAAAGATCCACTTCTACGATGGACTATTCTAAGGTTACTAGTCGACCTTTCTATTGTTTTATTTGTTACATCTTGTGTTACTATTCACTGTCACGACATTTAAATAGGCTCAAGGAAAGGATCCAATAGAATATTGAGTGGAATGAGAATGCCTTGTATGAAAAACCTAGATTCAGTTTAGAAATGCATGACGATCATTAAATAGTAGATGACGTAGAGAAAGGCGTTATCTGTATCCTCCGACGTTCATCAAAAGCACTATGACTTCCTTATTTTCAAAATTCCCATTTTTGAAAAAGACAATATCTATTGCTGTCTTCTTTAAAATTCTTGTCATTGCTTGTTTATTAACATCTTTTTGTTATTAACTAATTATCAAAATAAAAAATCCGCGTTAATTGCTACATTTTTTGTTATGCGTTGTATGAAAATTATTAACAATCGACTTCAATTACACTTGGTATTGAATATCTCTTCTCACGTTTTTGCTTTAATTGAACATTTTTACTTTCGAATAGTTTCATGGTTTCAAGTTTCCACAGTAAAATGCCGTTTTTGTATTTTAATGTGGATTTCATTATTTTGCAGATTGCTTATAGATTGATATGTATGTATTTATTTATTTACAATAAACAATAAGTTGGTTAGTATAGAGGAAGATTTTCGAAAACTAAATGAGCGAGAAAGGAAAGATAAGAAAATTAACTAGAAGTCCTGAAAGAGGCACCGGTCCAAGAAGAATCGTAATGATAGGAAAAACGAATGAGAAACTATAAGAAAGAACGGATTATTTATTTTTTTAAATTATTTCTCAACATATTCTACTTTTGCTTCAACGTATTTAGATCAACGTATGTAAGTTAGGGGCACCTAAGGTTAGATTTGATGAATAATTTGAGTGAGTTACAACCTAAAATCGTAGTTGATCTAATTTTCATGAACAACTTGACTTATCAAGTTTGAAGAACTTTTTTAGAGGCTGTGAAAATATATAATGGCAGTAGGCTTTTGAACGAAGTTGGATAATTAATAATAATAATAACATCTTCCGCGAGGAAAACGTAATTACTTACTGAAGAACTCAATATACGGACTTATAAATATATCGCACTATACATATTGTATAATGATATTTTCTTGGAATTGTGATTATTCAAATTTTAAACGAAATTGTACTTCAACGAAGTTTGCGTATGTATATTGTCCCCTAAACTTCGAATCTAATTTTGATTAAGTATCTATTTATTACGGCATTTATCGCTTCATTAAACATAAACTCATCTCTACAAACAATTACTAAGTATCTGCCACTATAAAACGCTTATTCCATGAATTATGCATATAAATTAGTTTCTTGTTACTGGTAATTTCTAAAAGGGTAATTTAGGGATTACTTTACTTGTTAGTACCTATTTACTACATTTGTGCACCAGTAGATATATGCTAGAATTATGAGATAGTATTAGTGTCTTGTAAGGATAATGCAAATTTATTAATTTTATTAAAACATTGTGTACGTAGAATATAATACTTTTAAACTAAAAAGAAATGCAAGAAATGAATCCATTATATAAATAGTTTTACATTCTATTTATAATTTAAGTTCAATATTTTCTGTTATGCTATCTATAAATATGTTTTTGAAGAATTTGATCTACATATGTAGATAAGTAGTAAGATAAGGCCTGATTTCTCCTAAAAAATAACCGACAATATATTTACAGTATGAATAGGTTTCTCTTATGTACATTGTAGCATAGAGTATTTTGGAATATACTATACGATGTAGTAAATATGTATATTGTGTGACAAAAAAGCAATCAACCAGTAATATTATATATTTTTAAATCAAATTTTGTACAAATTCTTACTGTGTTGTGAATAATAAATAATAAAAAAAAATAGAAAGAAAACAATAAGCCCTTGTGTCATTTTCTTGCCGAACCCTAATAAAAAAAATTGTTTTATTTTTTTCTCTTGGATCAGGTTAATTTGGTTATTCGATTGTAACAGTCTATATTTAATAATACTTGGTATTGGGTTGGCAACTAAGTACTTTCGGTTTTGTAGTATAAAATAAAACACTTTTTTTTAAACAAAGAATAGTTTTTAATCAATTATATATTTTCCATTTTGCTCAATGACCTTTTGACATCTTTCTTTTAGCTACATGATTCCGCGCTCATTAAATTTCTGGTCCTTATCAGCAAAAAACTGAACCAGGTGCGAGTGAAGGTCATCGTCATTTGTGAAAGTTTTACCATTCAAAGAATTCTGCAAACTTCGAAATAAATGGTAATCAAATTGTACTAGATCAGGGCTGTATGGGGGATGTGGCATCACTTCCCAGCCAAGCTTCAATAGTTTCCCACGAGCTGCCAAAGATGTGTGAAGCCTTGCATTATCTTGGTAGAAAACTACACCTTTCCGATTTGACAATTCTGGCCGTTTTTCTTTGATTGCTTCATCCAGTTATATTAATTGTTGACAGTCAACATCAGAATTGATAATTTGGTTCCTTGGAAGCAGCTCAAAAAACACAACACCTTTGTAATCCCACCAAACTGACAGCATGATCTTTTTTGGATGCAATTCAGCTTTCGATGTGGTTTGAGCTGGTTTATCGTGTTTGCTCCTTGATCGTTTTCGAACTATGTTACTGTACAGGACCCATTTTTCATCACCAGTGATGATTCTTTTTAAGAAAGGGTCGGTTTCATTTCGTCTGAGGTGCATATCGCAAAAGTTGATTCTTTGTGTTAAATGAATTTCTTTCAATTCGTGAGGTACCCAAATATCAAGCTTCTTAACTAGCCCAAGACATTTTAATTGTTTTTCAATTGTTGTGTGCGATACATGTAGCCTCTCCGCAACCACTCGAACAGTTATATGACGATCCTCTTCAATTATGACTTTGATTTGGTCATCATCAACTTCAGTAGGCCGACCAGAACGTTGCTCATCTTTGAGGGAAAAATCTCCAGAACGGAATTTTTTATATCAATTCTGACACGTGCGCTCTGTTAAGCAATTAGCATCATAAACTTCACATATCTTTTTGTGAGCCGCAGCAGCTTTCTTTCCTTTACGGAAATAAAATAGTAAAATATGTCGAAAATGTTCGTTTCTGCACTCCATTTAAAATTAATCCACAACTAATAGCTTTAATAAAAATCACGCACTACTTGCTTCGGAAGTTACGTCAATGTGACTAGTATCACGCGACAAACGGTAAAGTACAGCACTAACATACGTTATACAAAAGATAAAGCAACGCTCTCTATCAATAAAAACCGAAAGTATTTAGTTGCTAACCAAATACTATGGTATTAAAATACCACGAATTCGAATATAACTAAATTATCGACAGGTAGCGATTTTAAAAGGGGTCGTATCATTTAACTGCATTAAGCGGGTATTTTATTTCGTGAAATCTCTAAGCATACTCAAAGAAACATTGTTACAGTTATCCGTTGTTGGGGAGATTGGTCTCAAGAAGGTACGTGACATCATAGACGAGTCTATGGGCGACCTACAAGAATCACCGAACGGGATGATGGGAGATTAACCCATTAACTGCCACGATCCCCAAATGGGGATTGAGTTTTTAGTGTTTAACAGTTAGTAGTACATGGTGAAATATTTATAACAATTGGCGTATTTCAATTCATTACAGTTTAGATCAGTCTGCACGAAGGAATTCATGAAAATTTGTGTGCAGTTTAGATGTTATTCAGAAATAAACTGAGATTTTGAGGTAAAATATCGTTTTGAATTATTGTTTATTTGCATATTTATTATTATGTAGCTTTTCTTAGATATATATATATAAACAAGATTATTATGATAAGATTAATTGAATGTTAAAGTAACTATCCATAGCTCAAATTTCAGTTTCTAGTGATTTCCTACAGTGATATACCTATTTCATTACTGATCCCCAATTGGGGATCGTGGCTAACGCCAAGTACAAAAATGACCATGAATATATGTTCTTCTTCATAACTATGAGTACAAGTCGATTTTTAGTTCTCTCTGAGCTAGAAGACACTGTAAATGATCCTCATTTCCTGGACGACGATGAAGATTCTACTCCAATAGACATAGTTGAAATTCCTCCTGACAAAAATAATTTCAAACTGGCAGAAAACTAAACTTGTTTTTTCCAAGGAAATGAGCCAAACAAATGATATTATGTAAGTACGTGAGAACTTAATCCATTCACTTAAAGGAAAATCACCTGCAGAAGTCTTTTAAACCTTGCTCACTGAAAAAATTATTTGCTATATTGTAAAACAAAGTGTGACATATGCTGCTCAAAACAACCGGCATGGTTTTACTTTGTCTGTAAATTGCCTAAAGAAGTTTCTTGGTTTCCTGTTGCTAACTGGGTATCACTCTCTTCCACAAGAACAGATGTACTGGTGTGAGGATGAGGATATTAGTATTGAAGCTATAAGAAAGTGTTTCACGAGAAATAGATATTTAGAAATAAAGAGAAATTTACATTTCAATGATAATGCAGACTTGAAAAAGGGACCAGCAAAAAATAAAATTTTAAAATAAGCCAGCTCATTGAGAAGTTGAATGATCAATTTCTGAAATTTTGAATATCGGTATTGATGAACAAATGATCCAGTATTTCGGCCATCACTACTTGAAGCAATTCATTAGGGGAAAGCCCATCCGTCTCTTCTACAATTCAGAAGAAGTATTACAAAAACATACCTACATATAATTTCACTGTCTGATCCAAAAAATGCAGGAAGGCCTTGTTTACAGAAGTTATCTAAGAGTAGTGTATCTGATGAAGTAAGGCAAGATTCAGTTGAACACTACTTAGAAAGAACATTGTAAGGAAAACAGAGAAAATGTGCCATGTGCGAAACAAATGTGAGGAAGCAGTGTGCAAAATGTAATGTTGGGTTGCATGTTGAATGTACGATTGAATGGCATAAATAATTACAATGTATTCCTGTACAAAAATATCACATTTTAATTAAATTTTGATGTGTTGGAAAGCACACATTTTTTGGCTCTCTACATGCCACGGTCCCTAAATAGGACTTTTTATAAATATGTCATTCTGTTCAACCTAATGACAATTATTTTACTTGTAACATAATATATTGCATTTTTAGCTCCAAAGCAACATTTGCATGTAAAGAAAATAATTTTAAAAATCAGGCAGTTAATGGGTCAAGACTGCTTGTTCTTAAGAATCGGCATAATACATCGAGATCTATGGGAAATGTGTTTTTGGTAGACATAGGCCATAGAATAACAATGTGTTTCATATGGATTGATTTACTATCATCCAAAACTAATAGTGCTCTTACTAGTTGGCATGGGGCGCTTAGATTAGAACCGTGTAATGTACGGGCAAATTGGGGTGAAGAGTAGACAATATCGT
This sequence comes from Dermolepida albohirtum, assembly GCA_031893035.1. Taxonomy (NCBI): domain Eukaryota; kingdom Metazoa; phylum Arthropoda; class Insecta; order Coleoptera; family Scarabaeidae; genus Dermolepida; species Dermolepida albohirtum. The sequence goes on from JAVIWB010006013.1 coordinate 18,475, forward strand.
TTTTTAAGACATCTCGTTTTTGTTTGTGACCTCATGATAGTTATAGACGCGTCCAACATTGAAGAGGACGAAAGCAAGTTTTAAAATTTTGCGTCGAATGTGAACCTGGACTTACTAGAGAAATTGATGCTTTGGAGTAGAATTAGTATAGGAAGTAGAACTGATTTAGTATTTCTTCGAGGTCGTTTAAATGCTCATATTTATGAAGCTTTGGAAACAATCGTTTTACCTTATGTCCAAATGCTAAATAATACCACATTCCGGCAAGATAATGCTCGTTCTCTTATTGCAGCAATTACATTACAATTTCTATAGGAAGTCAACATCAATATTTTCGACTGGTCTGCACAGTCGCCAGATCTATCGCTCACTGAACATGTCTGGGACATGATAGGTCGAAAGGTTAGTATGCTTTTTAATCCTCCGATGAACTTACAACTGCTCATGACAGATTATAATTTGTTTGGAATTTCTTACCACAGGTATCCATAGAACATATTATTAGAAGAGTGCCCGGACGAATAGCAGAATGTTTTCATTTATGTAGAGCGGCAACTCATTACTAAAGTTTCTCTGTAATAGTTACGAATTTTGGAATGAAATTAATGAGTTATTAATCTCAACACAGTAAATATTTGTACATTTGGTTTAGAAATACATGCTTTGATTAATTGACTTGTCTTTCTTGTCATATAGTATATATTTAGTATTCAATGAAATTAATCATTTATTAATCTCAACATAGCAAATATTTGTACAAAGCTAGGTTTGAAAATATATAAGTACTTTTATTGAGTGATTTGTATTTCTTGTCTTGAATAGTATATGTTCAGTAACTTACAAGATCTTGAATGTTCGATTTGAACACATTTGACTGGAAATATATTTAAGTTCATTTACTTTTCAAGGATTTATCAATATTAAAATGTACTTAAATAATTCTCAAAATGATCCCAAGTCTCTTTTTCGAAAAGAATATGTAAAATTTTCTCATACTGCTATGATAACGTTCCAATTCCTGGGAAATTCACCAGAAATTAAAATTTATCTATTTCTAATTATACATTTCTGTAGTATCAGATATAGCAAGACGTAGTAACAAGGAGAAATCGAAAACCGTTTTTTCCTATTTTGTAATGGGATAATAATTACATCGAACAATATATGTTTACTTTTATTATATTACTGATAATCATTTCACATAAATATAGATCATTTCGTCCATTCAAATTTCTTTCTATAAATTTAAAGTTTGAGAGAAATAAAATAAGCTTTTGTATGCCTTAAGGGCCTTGAGATAAAATGTATTTAATTAGCTAGAACTATAAATTTACGCAATTTTGCTAAAAGAGTTAATCATTTAAGACTGATATATATCCTCTTTCCACATTAATTTTCGTATCCTGTATACGTGTTTTTAAGTTGTCATCATCAGTAGATAACAGAAACCACCTATTTCATAATTTTTAGATCAAGTTTAATAGTAGGCTATTCTTCCTACGAATTTGATTAATAGTTATAAAAGAATGTGTAAAATATAAATGACAATTCTTGTTTATAATAATTTATAAAAGATGCCGTATATTTAGCTCCACTTTTGTGTTAAATCTTCCTGTCCAAGTTTTACTACACGATCTACGAATATCTTGTAGTATTATTGTAGATATATCACTTATTTAGATTTTCTTGGGATAACATTATTAATTCTCTTGTAATATATTAAAGACTAATTATTCATTATTGTCTTATGAACTTTTAAAGAGAGGTGTAATGCTAGCGTTTACTAAATTGATAGTTAACGCGGATTACTTTTCTCGATACTTTTGGAGAAGTAGATATTTCTTTCATTACAATGTCAATATCGTCTACGCAGCAAATTTCAATTGTCTAAGACAATCTTCGATAAAGTATCTTATTTTTTGTGTTTTATTCTTTCATTATATCCTTTTCTATATCTTTCACCGTACCGTTAAATATAATGACTAACACGACTAACGATCAGTTCGACAAAAGGAAATACACAGTACACGAGTTTTTCTTATCAACAGTTAAGAAATAGTTAATAGTTAAAGTTTTGCTAAAACAAACATTGTTCCATATTATAGATTAATTTTGACTTAACACCTTCTTAAATATCCAACAGTAAAGTTTATTCACTGCTTAAAAGCAATTAAAGAATATTTTAAGTTATTTGGACAAGTTTAAAAAAACGTTTGGTATCTTAATGGTATGAACCGGATTATTATATTATTATTATATAATATTTTATAGGGAATTTATTTATTCCTCTCTGACAGCAATTTGTAATGTTTGAAACGTTCTTTGTGGTGTATTTTGCGCAGCGTGCTCTATTAGATTACCTTTGGGGAATTAGATGGTCATTCCATTCTCTCTATATCAACAATTCATGATATTTTCTCGATAGGGACGAGCATGATCGTTTACAAAAACTAATTTTATTTACTTCTGCTGCGTATGGGAGAAGAATGAGTTGCAGAATCTTGTCTAAATATTTCGGAGCAGTGAGAGCTACATTTTTTATGGAATAAGGTGTGCCTGTGCTACTTATCTTGACCTATATTATATTCTCCTATTCATGTTTTTCCCGAACGAATTGTGAGTTATTGCATGCGTCGGGTTTACACCGAATCACAATACGCCTACTATCTAGCTGGAACGCAATTATGGATTCGTAACTAACTAATATTCATACTCATTCATTATGGTCCTTATTGGTATGCTCATTAGTCGACTAATCTATGAGTTTTTTTATGCTCTGCAGCAAGAGGAATGAAAACCAACGAAATCCAATCCACTTGCCAATGTCCATTTTTTCTTTATAGTGTTGTAGGATTCCCAGCTCGTATATTATTTGCTACCGAGCTTCGGAGATATGAAATCGACAGTCGGTAATTTGAATATTCGCACGGAAAGTTCTTCTCATTTTTGATTATAAATTTCGAACACCGTTTATAAATTTCTGAAGTTTATCTTTGAGCAAGCAAAACACTAGCGGATTATAGTGTCCGTTCCAGATGTCCATAGATAGTAAATAACTGTACAAAATATCTTACAGGAGAATATTACTATACAATGGTTGCTGTCGTTGACAATCAAATATTCTTCTTTTCTGTTCGTACTAATTTCGGGTTTCATATTTTTCTTCTTCTATATTTCTAGACAAATTTGAAAATGTTTTCTTCTTTTATCATAAATATTTCGTTTTACGGATTTCAAGTTGGCAATTTTTAATTCACTACTGTCGAATTTTGTTAAGGGCGACTGCACAATTCTTTTAGGTTGCACATTAATATCTTCTCTAGCTTACGTTTGGCAGCCACTAGAAGAAATCGTTCTTGTATATGGATATCAAATTGACTTCGCACATACTGTAAACAGTAGTAATACATTTTCGTGCCCGACGTTTCCACTTTTTTCACCACCCGACAGTTGTTCTACAAAACAATATCTGAAGTTATTCACAAACAATTGATCACGGTTACTAACACTTCGTCTCACATTTAAATTTTCCATGTTGCTCTTTTAACATCTATTATTAATTTGACTTATTTAAAGTTTCCATGTAATGCCGATATGTGATTTAAATTACAGTGACTCTATTGACCGAAATATAATGGATAATCATTAAGATAATTTTAATCCTCTCTTTTACCAGCATCTACCTATCGAACGAAAATGTATATCCCAAATTTAGGCCTCTCTTAATGATAGGACGAAAATGCATACTTTAATTTATGCAAATCTGCTAATCAGACGAAATTGTAATCACCGATATTACGAAATGTATTTAGAATTAAGGAACATGGTTATGAATATATTACGTATAGGTCAAAATTAAATTGAAAAGGAGGTAGTAGCGCATCGATTTTAATATAATTTAGGAAAGCAATTATATTACATATTGTAGAACTGAATTTTCAAAACTACGCTCGCTTTGTTGGACTATTATAAATACTATAAAGCAACTAGTGTGTTTATTGTATATAGAGTCTTGTCATATTTTCAAAGACCAAGGAAAAAAAGTAGCACATGTGACCGTTAAAATGAATACACAGACTATAAATTATTCTAGTTACATACATGGATTCAGAATGTCCTTGGTCTAGCAAAGAAAACACAAGATTTTTGAGAATACTTTTTCTTTGTCATCATAGTCACCTTGCAATGAAATATATTTGGACAAACGACTTTCCAATTTTTTAAAGCCGTAATACAATATGATTTGTCTGACTCCGCAAAAAAAGAAATTCTCTCGGATTTGACTCCATGATTTGAAGTGAATCTTCGTCTAGTGAAGCTTCTTCCCAAATCCGAGAAAATGAATTTGGGAAGAAGCAGTAATCCGTGGATGTCAAATTCGGAGAATATGTCACAAAGAAAAGCGCAGGTAATGAAGTTTTGCAATAATAAGGGAGGGCTTGTGTGTGAGCGCATTATCGTGGTAAAAGAGTACTTAATTTCTAGCTATTTGCGGACGTTTAGTCAGAATGGTATCCTTTAATTGATCCAGTAGTGAAGTGTAATATTGATGGTGGTCCTGCCTGATTCCAGGTAGTTAATTAACATCACATTTCGAGAATTATAGAAAATCGTAGCTATGACTTTTTCTACAGATGGAAGCGTCTTCGTTTTCACTGGCGTACTTTCATCTGCACTCACCTATTTTTTGCACTATTGCTTTTTCTAGTGTATAATGATGAATCCATTTTCTGTCTACCGTTATAAAATGCCAAAGAAACTAAGCAGAATTGGATTTAAATAAGTCTAAATACTATTAGGAAATGTGTTTATTGTTGACTGTTAATACACACGAGAGTAATACCCTTGCACTTTAAAAAAAAATATAATCTTAATTTGTCGTTTCTCGTAGACGGATTACTGGTCCATTATTCTCTAATAGTACTATGAATACGAAAATATATTAAAATAATTTATTACCGCCATTTTTAAATCAATTCAAGGACAATGAACTCCGTGATGCATATTTCCAACAGGATAATGCAATAGTCATTAATACTATATACAAATGGGAATAAGAGGACTCGGATGTGGTATTATATGGGTAAAACTATTTCAGGTAGAGGTTTATACAATTCTAAAATGTGCAGAAGAAATTAATAGGAGAACTTACTTCCATAAGCTTATCCACATTACTTCCATCCACAGACAGGCACTGTGCAATATAGAAAACCTTCGATGGCCACACTGGGAATCGCAAGAAACGAAGAGATTGATCTTGGAAAGTGAAGAACCGGCTTCATTACATACTGGTTTGAAATCTGTTCTGGGAGTATCCAACTGTATTATCCGGGGACGAATATAATATAATAGTTTCCAGGGCAACAGACGCGACCATGGAGATGGCGAAGTGTAAAGTACAATTGTTTTCATTGGGAAGGAACTAGCTTAGAATAATAACAGAATACCTTAAAGGTCATGCACTCGTTAGACAATTACTGAACAAAATTAGTAGATGTAATAGAGAACTTAATTACAGATTGTGCGATAGATTCAGAAATGGCCAATCATAACTTGTAAGAATGTAAGGCGTTGAATCACAAGAAACAAGCCATCTATAACTTATTGTAGACCCGATAACCTACAGCAGCTGTCCTGTTCTGGACCTGGTTAATACGCGGATCAGGAATGCTAGAGGGCATATAGTAGGTAATACTGGAGGAATATACAATATGCTAAATATGGCTGCAGTATTTCGGAGACTACCTCTAAAAAAAGAAAATCCTATTAGGAAAGGAAAACAAATGAGATATTCATTCAATTCTTTGACGATCATATAGTGGCCTTTCCGTTACGATCTCTGTTTTTGACGGCTTCGAATTATTTTATTTATCCACATCTTAAAAATAGGATATTTAGAATAAATCGTCCCTATACAAAAGAATAATTTAACAAATTATGTGAAATGTTTGTGAAGCAATTATTACTAAAATGTAAGAGCTCATTTAGAATAATTATTACAACTGCATTAAATTTTCTATATTTTAAATTGAGGCAGTTTCATATAGTTATTCGTCAAAATAATAGAACCTGACTTGTTGACGGTAACACAATTCATGTACTCGCTAATTTAATTTACAAGAAAAAAAATTATAGTTTTCTAGTACAACATTTTTTGTTCATATGGTATCTAATATGTATTTTCCACTCGAGCAGTTGATGTCGTTACAATAAATCGGCAAAAGCAATAATGGGTAAAGCCCAATATTTGCAACATCGAGACTGAAATCTAGAACAAATTCTTTAATATTTGTTAAACCGTAGATTGTAAGGGAGAGCTTAATATGATTATGACTAAAAACAGACCATTTAATATATGTATGATGGTTCTTTGATTTTTATGATTTGCATGAAAAAGAACCTTATTCTGGTAGCAGAAAAAATGTTATCGAAATCAAATAATGAGGGAACATTACTTATTTATATTGTCCGTGATATTAATATTAATTACTATAGAACGCATCTGGTTTCCTTAAAAATGAAAATAGGTAAAAATAATTTCACTGTATTTTGAATAAAGATATAGGAATCGCATTAATTTGCGATTTATTTGGGGATATACATAATTTTATTAAAATTTTACTACTTATGGGAGTATAACTTTGGAATAAACTACTTCTAATTGCATTCCAGTAAAGAAACAATAAGTTAAGCGTCCAAAATCGATCGTGAGAAGAATTTGAACAATTTAGCTAGTTTAGCATACTTCAAAGGGAGTAGAATTGTTTGTGACTAAAAGATGCCTGGGCTGCTTTAATAGAAAGATATTTACTTAATACTTAATAACATAACATATGAATTTAATTAATTTTAGTTAGGAGATAATATTAAGAATGAAACTAAAGCGAAATAACATTACGAACGAACACCCATAAATGAATACAAATATATACACATACGAAAGCTACGAGCTAATACATGCAAAAAAAATTAATTACTAGAATATTATATTATACACAAATTGTAAATAGTTTTTGATAAGGTTAAGAATTTATCGAAAACAATTTATGACAATATCAAAGTTTAAATTCGACAGGAGTTAATATAAAATGATACCTACAATTTTGTACTTATTTAGGTTCATAATTGTTAATTACTTTTTGTTAAATATGTGCATTCTAAATTATCGTGCGTATTGTAAATATGTAGATATGTATTGTATATAAATTTTCAAAGTTAAGATTTTCCGTGCATATTAATAACAGATGCTTTTAAGGTATACTACATGAAATTTAAGTTATGTAGGTTCGTATTGTGAAGAACAAGTTTTGCTTAAATCGTAATAGAAACGTTGGTGAAATATATGTCGGAAAGCAGAAAAGAAATAATAGTTATTGCTTAAATGATTTTGCAATAAATACATGAAGAATTTTAGGTAACTTAATTGTATATAACCAGAGATGTGAGATTAGGGTAAGTTATGAAGTAACTTAAGTGTATATAATTTTGAAATGTAAGATTAGTGTAAGTCATTTGAAAATATACACACTAAAACATTAGATAACCTTATTTGGAAGAGAACAGAAAGTAGTAACAGGAATATTAAAGGAATTTTGTTGTCAAAACACACGTACAACGGATAATTTTGAATTTGAAATTGTTATTTGACAGGAAGGTACAAAGAATTGTTGTATAATGAAATTATTTATACATACTTATTTGTTATCATTTATAGTCGTTTTGTTGCTTATAACAAATCACAAACAAGCAGATACTAGATACGATTAAAGGGATTAGTTGACTTTCAAAATACAAGATGATGATTTAAATAGCCTGTTTTTTAATATGAACATCTATCCACTTAAACTATACTCAAGTAATTAAATTGTTTTTGAATAACGATGAACGAAAAAATGTAAAAACTATATTTCCATTTCTTAACTATCCAATAAATGGAAGTACATTCAAGGGCGTTATATCATTTTAAATCACAATGAATGTCTAAAACATTTAATTTTTTATTAACTATAATAAATTATTTTTGAGTTACAAATTAATAAATTTTGCCTGTTATAAAGATTTTTAATTCAATAGAATTTTTATATTTCAATTCAAAGCTAAAATTCAAGATCCATAATGATTACAGATTCAATTCATTTTAAAATCCAAGAAAAAAAAAGAAATATTTAAAAAATATTGTTTACTAATTTAAAAATTTATATATATATATATATATATATATATATTAGTATTATACTTAAGCACTAATTTCGTTATTTGAAGAAATGGGTGTCCGAAAAATGTACGTACAGTACTGTATAAAAGAAAGAAGCACCTAACAATATTTTCCAAAACTTATTTATTGTACTAAAACGTTTTTACTAATAATTACTGGGTTAATTTATAATACTTAATACATCTTTCCAAGAACGATTCACTTATTGGTAGAAACATAATCACTGGAAATTTCCAAGTTTATTACATCATACCTCCGCGTCTGATAAGAGGATTAAAGTAATAAATTTTATTGCACGACAATGCTCTGCAATAAAATTTCGAAGGATAGTTATTTATCTATAACATTTTGTTTTTAATTTAGTGCTCAGCGACTTATTGACAATAATTTCATTCTACAGTAAGATAATGATCCCAAGCATACCTCAAAATTTGTGAAAACTTATTTAACACAACAGGAAGCAAATGGGGTATTGCAGACTATGATATAGCCACCTTAAAGTCCTGACTTAAATATTATTGAGCATGCGCGGAATTATCTTGACCGAACAAAGTGTTAAAGGGGGCCAAAGAACAAACATGAACTGTGGAACGTACTGCAGGAAGAGTGGTACAATATTCTTGAAAATTTCATTAATTCATTAATGGAAAGCCTTCTAAGAAGAAGGCAGGATACTATAAAAAATAAAGGTGGCTATACAAAATATTGAAAATTTAAGTTGTTTATGTTTAAATATTGATATATGTTAGTTTTTATACATTAAAAAAATTGAACTTGCGTAAGATTATTATTTATCCTTTCATAATAGTTTCCTGTAAAATTCAAGAAGGTGCTTCTTTCTTTTGCACAGTACTGTATATGTATATACATTATATACTTCTCTTATATACGTATGCATATAATGAATAACGTATTTCAAGTTTAGTATTCATGCTCGGCATCTCTTTCAGCCGTAATTTTATTTTGATAATCTTTTTACTCTTATATCCAGATTCGAAAATTGATTAAATGCAACTTTAAAAGCACTTTTCAGGGCAGGTAATTGAAAAAACTCATTAAAATTCTCTTTAGATGTGTCGAAATCTATTTTTATTTTCTACACTCTGTTTCAGTTATTTTTATTTTCGTAATTACATTTAATCTATGGAAACTCGTCCGGGAAATTCCAGAACTACTAAATTAGTGTCCTAAGTGCCTCTGTATGTGTTTCGTGTAGGTAAGTAAAGGACATTGGAAGACAGCCTTACGAAAATTGTGTTCACTGCTTCTAATTAATAGAAGTGTGGTAGTATGTTTTAATTTCTACAACAGTGACAATCGATCAGTATATAAAGCTTATAGCATTGTAATAAATACAAAATTCATAGGCTTTTAAAATCTATATGCAATTTGATACATTTTTTGTGAATATTTTTTATAAAAAAATTCATTGATTTATAGCAATAACTTTCGTTTCATGGAATTCATTATTTTGTAGGAAACAAAAAAGTGAATGACAGAAAAGATAACACAGAAACAGAATTTTCTTGAAACTATGCGCGAATAAAAAATAGGGTGTATGGCCCTATTAAACAACACAAGTTTGGTGGAATCGTAATCAATTGAAGATGAACCATTCTTTCGTTGCGGGACCCAACAATAACAACAGTTACCTATGGTAACACGTTAACAAAATTATGTATGGCTATAGATCAAAAATGTGCAGCTTTATGTCACGAAAGATCCTCATTTCTCATGACAATGTGTGAATTCATAAGGTAGCTAAAAACCAACCCATCACTCGTTACTTTGAGATGGACAACTCAGTATATAGTCCAAATTTGGTTCTGTCCAACTTCTTTTTATTTAGGAATTTGAAGAAGCACCCTAGAGAACGTAATTTTGCAGACGATAATAAATTAACAGTAAAGATCAAAGCCCATTTTGATAATCAACGGAAACGATTTCTTTTTGATGGAATAATATAGTCATTGTAGGCAAAGAAGGGAAGTTCGATGAAGGGGGATTGCGTTGAGAAATGAAATTATCAAAAGAATTGTGGGTTTTTTGATTCATTGTCAGGTGGCGAATTTTTCTAGTCCCCTCATATAAGTATTTAAAAATCATTTTAAAAAATGTCTAAGAACAATGAGTGTTCGATTGCTTAAGACTAAATACAGTTTATGCTTTGGTAGATGAATTTCAAAATTTCTTATAGCATAATCATATTGAATCATAAATAACTTCTTTTAAGTAAAACACCATCTATCATCCATTAATAAAATAAACAACAATTGTATCCCAATCTGTGATATATTCAACATTATTAGCAACTAACTACTTGTTCCCATTTATTAGATAGTTAATATCTTTGGTATACAATTTAGCTGGCGTCGATGTAATAACTTTTTTGACAGACAATTTGGTTATCGTTAAAGAAATCCCGTTAAAGTATTTTGCAACGTTGAAAAATAATAGCCATACAGCGCACAGCCAATGTGTATGGCAGGCGATGTAGAACAGGTTATCCAAGATCGAAATTCCTGCTGTATGTGGTCTTCTGTAAGTATGGAGGGCATTCAATAATTTTTTGCTTTCATGAAGAACGGCTTTTGCAGTCAATCAACACACTGCTTTTTGCATTGAACATTTACTTATGTTATCTTTTCTTATCATCTTTGTCGTGAAAGGAAGCTTGTCACTATAGATAAGCGATTTGCATTGTTCTTTTTGCTAAAAGTATATAGATCCAAATACTTAGCTGAGCGACTTTTTGTATCTTTTGTAAACAGCAGTATTTAGTGTTGCCCTTCACTTCTTTGTTAACTCTTAAGTATTTTGTGATGGAAGGCATTCCACCAATGATTTTAAAGCTTCATCATCAAAGTCTGATTTGGTTTCATCAGGACATATCTGCAGAAGAAAATTGGGTAAACAAACAACGCACATGCTTGTCAGTTATAACACTTCCACTACAAGTATTGCATATTTTTCAGATGTCTCCGTAGCGTTATCCTCTTACTTACGCTCTCATAACATGGTTGGGTATGTATGCATTACTGATCTCTCCATTTCAAGGCTGAGAAATGTATTATTTAATTTCGATATAGTTATTTTGTCACAACTGTAGAATAATTGAATGATACCTATTTGTTGTTATCGAGTTCAAGTCTATCGATTTTTATGAGTCAGTAGGATGGGAAGCCAATCAATAAAATTTGTTCCCAAAAATGAAAATTATTAATGACTTAACCTAATATAAGGTGATCTTTAGGTATATGTGTATATACATCTATGGCTACTAGTGTGAGTAATATAATTTCTTTAAATAGAAGTTCGCAGAATGTGGCCTTTGATTCTATAGCCATTTCTGGCACAATAACAGTTTTAATATTGTATATCCGGACAATATACGCATTGCTACTCACATATTAAGCGCGATTCGATATCAGCGGTATAGTGTTTTTAAAACCTCGAAACGAAGGTCTTTGCTTGAAAAGGTATCTAGAAATGCGGATATGTATATAGTTAGTTTATTACTTTGAGGTTTCTGTTATATAATAGAAAAAATTAATAGTCGATGTGTTAATAGAATTTGCGTGATGAAATTGTTGCAGCATATTTAATTAATTTGAATTTGCCAAATAGTTTGTTTCGTAAATACTGCAAAGTTTTATTTATCTTAAAGTAAGGCGTTTATTGAAAAGATGTAACATGCAATTAGTTTCTTATCCAATATTGCCATCGTTAATCAAAACGACTCTGTTATCAGCATACGAAGACGTCATCAAAATTTCTGTTTTTTTAAATTTTTATCACTAGCACTATCTAATTTTTTCTGTTTCTATGATTTTTGGACAGATAATAATCACAATGACTAATAGACAATGGTGGTTTTTGTTAAATATTATAGATTTTCGCAATCTCCAAAAAGTGGCAAAATAGTAAAAATTAAAAAAATTCTAGTATCCAAGTAGATAAGAGAAATGTAAATTAAAGAGTTTAAACAAGCGCAATCGGATAACAATCGAACAGAATCGAATGCGTTTTAATGAACTTTGTGTTGCATTAGTTCTGCAACACAAACTGTTACATTAATCCCGCCAGAGCTATGTTCGTATAGCGTCGAATATATGTATTTAACGGGAATTTTTTTGTACATGTTCTACATACAAATTAAGCGCTTGTGTATTATCTAGAAGCATGTGTAATTATTTACGTAAAATTAATTCCATTAGGTGTTTATTTTAGGTACATTTTCATAGACGCTTTATAAATGAATAAATAGAAATTAAACGCCTTGGCGAAAAATTTTAAATAAAAATCGTATTTTTAACAGGATATTTAATTCATGGACGTAAAAAAATAAGAATAGCTTTGCGGTAATCCATAATACAAGAAGTGCGTTATTTTTCTTTCCTTGATTACTCTTCGCTAGTCACAGTTAAGTAGGACGTCTTTTAAGTTTTGTATATAAAACTGGAATAAAACAGTAGATAGCATTTAAAGACTTTATTGTTTATCGAAGTATTCTCCACGAAAAGTAATGCACTTTTGCATGAGCTCGAACCAACCCTGAAAACAATTCTTCCACTCGTTTGTTGTTACAGTCAAAATTGTGTTTTTGAAGGCATCAACTGCGTGTTCTGACGACTGGAACCTTTGTCCAGGCAGTTCGTTCTTGATTTCCAGAAAGGTAAAGAAATCGCTGAGACTTCGGTCTGGAATGTATGGAGGATTTATGGAGGACATTTTGTTGCGTTAAAAATTCAATTGTCTTACGTGCTGTGTGCGAACTTGCATTGTCTTGGTGGAAAATGATTCGCCGTTCGGGATTGGTTTCTCGAAGCTCGGCGATGACTAACGGCAAACAAATGGTTGTATACCAATCGGCAGTAACAGTTCTTTGGTCTTGTAGAGGAATTGTTGTTCAGTGACTAGCTTCCGAATCAAATGTCACGACCATCTTTTTGGAGACACTTCGGGAACGGATGCTTTTTGTCGGTTTTTCTTCACCTTGGAACACCCAAACAGACGACTGATGTTTATTTTCTGGTTCGTACGAGTAGATACAAGATTCGTCGCCAATGACAATGTTGTACATGTTTTAGAGTTTCCGGCGTTGAAGCGACCTAGAGTTTTTTGACACTAATTCACCCTAGTTGCTTTCTGTTTTTCGATCAACAGATGTGATATCCGACGGGAAACTATTTTTTTGTATTGAGTCCTTTGAAATCCCTAATAATGCTTCAATCTGGCAGCATCGACGTTTTCCTGACGACTGCCGTTTTTGGTGAACCTGTTCTTGGATCGTCACTAAGACTAATCCGCCCACGTTTGGATTCTCCATACCAACAAGAAATGGTTGACTTATTTGGTGCTTCATTGCCGAAAACAGAAATCAACGGTTTAATTCCATTTTTCAGTAAACTTGTCAGCTTGCTCGTTGTGGCTACAACACTACACGTATTGAACTAAAACTTTGGATTTAGGTTAACTAAAGGTGGGGGTCAGCTTTTTGTGCTGACATTTGACTAGTGGCGCCTTCTATGTCCGTCTAAGCAAAACTTAAAAGACATTCTACGTATTCTATCTAAAATAAATTATTAATATCTGTCGTTTCCCTATTAAATTTCATGTCGCCTTTAAATATTTTTTAGGAAAACAAAACTACAACGACATAATAGATCTGGTTACCTTTTGCGGCTGTAATATGCAACTCCTACTCTTCTGTTAGTAGTCGCCGCGGTCAATCGAGAAATAAATAAATACTGTATATTAAATCATTGAGTTTTAGTATTCTATTGTGAGTGCAAAAATTACTTTTTCTAAAGTGAAGTGTAAGTTCTAAATTCACTTAAGAATACCGTTCTTGTATCGAATTACCCAACTAATTATCAAATAGTTGATTGTTGAGGTCGTTACTTTGTAACATTCCATTCCATTAAGAAATAAATAAAAAAACAATAAGAAATAAATAAAACACTTTTTGTAAATTTCACACTATATTATATATTTACCGCGACTAGTTGCATCTGCTAAGACGAAACTGTTTTAAAAGATAAAATTGGTGGCAGTAAATATTTAATATAGTGTGAAATTTAGACAAAGTGCTTCGATTATTCCAACTATTTATCGTCCAGACATAAATTTCTTAATATATTGTTCACATTTATAAAATAAATTTGATTCAATGCTTCTATTTCTAACATTTTCCCTTGAGCGTCACGGAACCCTAATACCGGAATAATAAGCCAAGGAGTTCTAAGATATCTTACCCAAGTGATGACGGCCGATCAACAGCGGATATATTTAGAACGTGACTTAAATAAGAATTATTAGATATCAGCTTCGTAATTGCAATTCATGCAATATTGGTTTTTGATCTTGCTGTATCAGAATATGAGATAGCAATTTTATTATTCTAATTGTTTACCTAGTGAAAATTTTTTATTGCAGACTATAATTATTTTATACAGGCAGTAAATTTATAGCCTATTAGGTACAGTAATTTCCCAGAAACGAAAAGGAGTGGTATTATGGGAATTAGGACGTTTAAAGACTAATACCCTAGTATATTCCATTCATTCGTTTGTAATTGAGATGTAATAAATACTGTTTACACAAAATTGTTTGAAGCGGTTATATGTACACAATTGAAAGAACATAAAGTACGCATAGCGATTATTGCTCGTTACTTTACGTAACTCTGAAGGATTCATGTAAACACGAATATAAAGATATCGTGAAGAAAAAATTGTAGGTGATTTAAGTGGAAACAGATTGCGAACAACTACTATAGAAGCAAAGTTGTTAATTTATCTAGTCCGTTGATAGCTTAGCGGTAATATAGGCTTATTACGCCGAGGGTTTCGAGATCGAATCTGACGGCCTGCTATCTGATTAGATTTTTCGTGGTATCCTTTCTCATTTGAGTATGTATTATTATTATTATTATTATTATTATTATTATTATTATTATTATTATTATTATTATTATTATTATTATTATTATTATTATCATTATTATTTATCGTTATTATTATCATTTAGGAGGAAACAAACTTATTATTATTAAAAACATTATCGTAATACAGTTGCTATCTGTTAAACACTCAGAAAAGCCACTTAAATGGACACATTGTCGTTATCGACGGAAATTCCATCTATGTATGGACACTGAGGAAGAAAGCTTGGGCTATGGATTCGATTATTTGAGATGGCTATAAGGCCTAGTCCACTGTTACCTTTCCATATTTATTGTAGTCTTCGTATTACGTTTTCCTTTAGGATATTTACCTGCTATTTGTAGAAAGCACGTTTGTCCTTACGCTGGCGTTTTATAAGGAACGCGGTTTCTGTTTCTAGTCGGCAGAATTTACCTAATATTTCTTCTTTTCATTTCAAACTATTCATATGCTTATAGAGATTATAATTTCTGTAAAGCGACAAACATACTAAGACATGGGACATCTTCAGGGCTTACTACTGAAACTGATTATCAGCCCTGAAGAATACAAATGGGTACGAAACGTCGGCAGATATACTAGTGACGCGGTTCCAGCCCGGAAACCCAGAAGCAGATAGCATGGACCACGACCGCGGAAGTCTACGTACCAAATACTAAGACACTTACTGTTCTTACTTAGTAGTTCGTTTGAAAATTTAGGAAATTGTTCCGTCTGTTTTTGATCAGGGCAGTTCTTTCATTTTTCGTCAAATCTACTTTCAAACTACCTTTCATGGCTGTTTTAATGTTTTCTTTTGCAATTCAATGAAAGTCACAGAAGAGAATGTACGAGGGTGGTCCCATAAGTACCCGGCCTAACCTAGAGATGGCAGAAGATTGAAAAATATCACTCTATTAGAAAGTACGCAATCTATAACGCACATGTTTCAAGTTTGAAAACGCCACGTTGTTCAGTATTTGTTGGGCAGCCAATAATAGTGAACGTTTTCAGTGAATTCGTGAAAATGCAGAAAATTGGTTATCGTTACGTGATACAATACTTTTATTTGAAAGGCCCAACCGATATGAAAGTTGAACAGGATTCTAATCTGGCTGCGTCTACTCCTTCGTTTACAATAGTGAAATATTGGGTAGCAGAGTTTAAACGATTCCGTAAGAGCTGCCAAGACGAACATCGCAGTGGTCGACCAAATGAGGTGACGACTCCAGAAATGGTGAAGACAAACCACAAAGTTCTGCTGGATGATCGTCGACTGAAAGTGCGCGAGATAGCAGATATCATAGCATTTTAAAAAGTGCGGTACATCGCATATTATCTGAAAATTTGGACATGAGAAAGCTGCGCGCAAGATGGGTGCCATTTACTCACACTAAAGCAAAAGCAATGTCGTGAAGATGTTTCATTTGAGTGTTTAGTGAAATTTCGCAGCAACAAAATTGAATTTTTGCGCTGCTTCATAATCATGGATGAAACATGGGTCCATTACTTCACACCAGAGACAAAAGACAATCAAAACAATGGACTCAAAAGGGCGAACCAGCTCCAAAGAAAGCGAAGACCGTTTCATCTGCAGGCAAAGTCGTGACATCGGTTTTTTAGAATGTGCGTGGAATACTTGTCATTGACTATCTTGAAAAAGCAAAAACTATCAACGACAAGTATTATGCGAACATATTGCAATGTTGCGAAGATATCTAGCAGAAATGGTGGCATTTGGCTAAGAAGAAAGTGTTGTTTCGTCAAGATAATGTACCAGCTCAGAAATCCTTTATTCTAATGAGCAAAATTAGTGAATTAAAGTTTAAATTGCCACCTCATGCACTCTATTCGCCAGATTTAACCCCATCGGATTATTTTCTGTTCCTAAAGTTAAAAAAATGGCTCAGTGGTCTAAATTTTCCAGCAATGAAGAAGTGATGTCGGTGGTTAATGGCTATTTTGAGGAGCAAGACAGTTCTTATTACAAAAAAGGTATCGAACTTATTGAACTTCGCTGGGAAAAGTGTATAGAGTTGAAAGGAGATTATGTTCAAAAATAAATATATTTCTTTCCAAAATTTTTGTGTTTTCTTTGTTAGGTCGGGTACTTCTGGAACCACCCTCTAGTAAAGTATTTAGACTTGCTTAATTAGATCAGATTTTAGTGCGATATGTATTCTTCACGGCAGTTTAGATGTCAAAATAATAATTAAGTTATTTACCATCATTCTACATACGGTTTGTTGATAAAATTGACAACTGGATATAGCAAGTACGTCCATCTGTGTAGACTACGAAAGCTGTAGCGATTGCTATCATAACATTACGCTGGACACTTAGTCAGCATGTATGTATCTATGTATTCTATCAACATATTGTTGAGAACAATGTTGATCGGACAGCTTATTTGTTGCAATGCTTGTTAATATATTTTCGTAATACTAGAAAATTTGCCATTATATTTGCATTACTTGTATGACTGTTATGCTGTCCATAACGGTCAGAGTTGTTAAAATTTAACAGCTATAGCCGTTATTGCTTAATAACAATATCATTAGTAATAGTATTTTTCTGTCAATTTTAATTCATCAATAATAACATTACTTAAACATTCAAACAAAATTATTTTGGTCATATAAGTGTCAGCAGTTATTAAAATAAAAATAATCTGTATTTCCTGAAATTACGAATTTTTAGAATACATTTTCTTTCTTTATTATTTTTGCTTCTTGAGTTTAATGTGAAAATGTCGCCGCTGTTATCCGGATATATTGGGGCACTGGACCATCGATAAAAATGTCCTGTGAAATTTAAGGTTATTTAATTTTAATAATTATGCGATCTTTTCCGAAAGCCTCCTATCTCGCTAACCTCTAACTGCATTGATCTCTCCTATAATCGACAAAGAAATGACAGCTCTGCAAATCGAAAAATCAAAGAGTTGCATATTTTTCGAAGAGCTTACCATTTTTAATTACAAATTTTCTCAAAAATTTGTTTTTTGTGTATTACAAATTAATTATTATGAGTTTGATGGTGTCCTCAATGCTATCAATAGACAATGTGACAAGTTCTTCCGTATACAAGCTCCGTATACTTCATACATACAGTAAAATTACCCTCTCCGGTAGAAAGTATAAAATACTCACTACATAGATAAATTTTAGTTTTTTTGGCTGTAAACACCTTTGCTATCTTAAGCTGAACTTTCTTTTCAAAAAGGTAAACACCTTTCCACGACTGTTAAAAAATTATAGTAAATTTCATGACAAATTTAAAACGATTTATCTAGGATTGTCAATGTTTTCATATGATTTCAAGCACGTTTTTAGCATTAAAATTTTGTTTACAAACTATTCGGTGCAAAATTTTTTGACACAACTTAGTAAAACGCCATTATTAATCACTTCGATTTTTTTTTTGCTTTTTTGCCAGTTTATAAAATCTTCGTATTTTTTTTCGTGTCTGTCTTTTGTATTAAAGGCAGTACATGTTGTGTTGTTGCAACCGATCCGTCGAGAATTTCTTGATATTGACATATCTGATATATTTTAGAAACGCTATGGCTTTACATATTGAGTATATATCATAGGTATGTGTATTTTTTGTAAACAAATGTTACTGCGCAATCAAATCACACTCAGAATTTAGACCTCTTAATCTGTTAAACTAGATCTAGACTAGATCTTGACGCTATGAGTAATTTCGCCAAAATAAGATACTTATTTTATGTTCTACTATTAAAAAATATACTTTCGGTGTGCATATAACAAACTCTAATAATTTATAGCCTATGCTAAACCGTCGAATACAATTCATTCTCATGTTATATCAATCATATCAACCTTAATACCATTTTATACTTACAGATTCTAATTATATTTAATTTCCTTGACCTTTCATTTAGTATATTCAAAATTTCGCTATCTCTTTATTACCGTACAGACTGTATTTTGAACATTCGTTTATACAAATACTTGTTCAAAATACGTGAAGAAAATATCCATGGATATAATCTAACACCACCTAGTAAATTCATTAAAGTTCGGATTAATTTTAAGCATAATTAACTTTATGAAACTTTCGACCTATGACTAACTCTCTGGTATACGCATGTGTAAGAAGGAACGTCGATATTTTAAAGTTTGTAGAAATATTAACGAATTTTTTAAAATATTTTTTCTATTTAGTGAAACAAAATTTATTAAATATTTAGGTGATATGTTTTCTAATTTAAAGAATAGATTAGAATAGCTGAAAATGTTAATGCAGTTGTTTCCTTTTATAAAGATTTGCTAGCCAAAGAAACTTATATATGTCACAAATTTCTCAAACTCTGCTTAATATAGGGATCTGTGTGTATACATAGTATTAAAAAATATATAGAAAGAGTAGCGATTAGAACAAGTTTCCAAAAAATAACATAAAATTACCAAATTAAAAAACGATTAAAATCTAAAATACAATGCTTATTTAGTCTATCCAAGAAAGAAGTAAGTGAGCGCTTTTAAAAATTTACAAATAATAATACATATTAAGTAAAACGGAAAGTATTTCCTATTATGTTAATAATTAGGGAATTAAAAAAGTTATGCTATAAATTGCTGTTTTTTTTTGTAATTGATTCCGCATAGAACGAATCTTATGATCAATCCATAGCAAAATGTGTAGGAGCAATGTACCGGGTAAATCTCTGTAAAATCAACAGTCATAATTTCCATGTACCCACTAATTCTTGCTACGCATTCCACTGCTGACGTGAAGTCATTCATATTCGATGTTGCAGATATTCGCATAAAAGAGTATTGAGTTAGCGAATTATAATTATTGATTGTAAAAAGTCTGATGTACTAGGTGACCATTCAGCAGGAAAGGTTCTACTGATTGGTCGTCTACTTCACTAGACTTTCTACAATCAAATTACTTACGAAATACTTCTAACCCTTCGATCAGGAAACCTTCCATCTAAAAACCTTCTTACTTGTACTGCAAAGTGAGAAGGTGTGCCATGTTAGTGGAATATCAAATGATCTTCATGATATCGATTATCGTTCTCGATATCTATCAGCATTGTATTCTACAATAAGTACATTTTGCCATTCAAAATTCCAGATAAAAAATGTCCAACAATATGACCACCATAAGTGCCTCTCCACACAATTAGCTTTTGTTGAGTTTGACTGCAGCTTTCGCGAAATATTTTTGGATTAGAATCACATCAGTAGCAACGATAATTTCGATTCAAAAAAAATGTACATTCGTCCGAAAAACAAGCGTTACACAAGACATTTTAATTGCTATTTATCTCATTGATTATTGTTCCATAAAATTGCATATATTGGTCAGAATCTCTTCTTTCATTTCTTGCATCAGTTGAATTTAGCAGTAGTGTGTAATTTGGCACATTGAGTTGAGTTTTACTCAACGTAGGATCCGTAGTAATGTGACCTTGCTACACCAGCCGTTTTACAACTGTCGTAAAAGGGTTGCCTTCTTTTTGTTCGCTAAAGATATCGTCTGGCGAAATAAATATAAAAAAAATAATTCCAATACGCATATGATTCATGCTTGTTTTCATATTCTTCTTTGAATAAACGTGCAGTAACTTTGGCAGATTCATTGTTTTTAAAAATAGCACGACTAACTTAACTTGTCTTGCAATAGAGTATATCATTTTGCTAGAAATAAACTAAACTACAATGTTACTTTTTCTTTGTAGAACGTTAGTATTTCTTTATTAATAGCAGCTGGAAAAGGTTTTTTTAGTAACACTTTTGTTGAGGTTTAAACACCTTTGTAGGTGTTGCATGTTGCTATGCAATGTGAATAAAATATGGTTCCTATGAACATATTACATAAATAGTATGACATATACAAAATTCTAACAACATAATTTATTTTAATCCTTTAAGATGCTAACTTTCAAAACTACTGGATGAATTTAAAATTGAAAAACCGCTCTAACAATAAAATTATAGAATTTAAAAATTTAATCTCAACTATTTAATTTATGTTGCAATTATTGCAATTAAAAGTTGATATAACCCGAGAAACTAGCTAAATCAAGTGTCCTCTTCAGAACAAAAATTAACATGTTCAAGCATATTTAGTAAATTGATAATCAAAAGAACCTAGCTGGATTGTTTTTGATGACTTCATTCCAGAGTATTTATGCATTAATATATCGTGCAGCGTTATTAGATACACTCACAGTCTTACAATAAAGTTTTAAATTAACGACAATCTGAATGTTCCATAAACATCAACCAATTGCATTGTCTTGTAATTTTGTTCCGTACTAAAAATATTTTTAATTACTGGTTTAAATGCGACAACGATATTTGTAGCAATTAGATTAAGATGTAAGCAATTGTTATTGCTATGAGTAACTGAAGGCGTTAACAATTCTTAGAGCACTTTTAATATGTGTTTAAATACGAGGACGGATCAAATACGAACCAGATTTTTGTCTCAAGTTTTTGTTATCGAATATATTTTTTCTCTTATATTATCCCATCTTTTATTTGCATATTTTTACAGTTTTTATTTCTGTTATCGAAGCATGGAGTTAGCTGTATCTCTAACCAATTAAGTATGAACAATTCCTCATTTTGGTTGTCGATACCATTTTAACGACGACCAAACGTCGTTAAAATAGTATCGCCCGAAATCTTCCCCGTGTAGCCCAAAGACGATTTTTTTAAAATTTTTCTCGGGCTAAAGATCTGTGACCGAGCGCTATTATGAATAATCACATTTTGGACTGGAATAAAATGTAATATTAAGTTTCTTCTAAAAAAATGAAAATAAGATGTTTTTTTACATCAAAATAACTTTGACCCATTATTTACAGTTAGGTCGCTGCTGTAAGTTACATTGAAGCAATTGTATTTTACAATTTTTTTTTGTGTGATGAATCAAAACAAAAACATTGTTTCTATTACAACGATTAAATCAAATAGAAGTTTTGAATATCTACATACATTTAATTTTTTAATTTGTATTCAGGCAGAAGGCTGCTACATGTAATAAAGTTTTTGATTTAATAGTTCTTTTGTAACAAAAGTCCAGACTTTCATTTTTGCAGCTTCCGTAATTGCAACAGGTTTTTATAAATTGGTGATGTTTTTTATTAGTTTCCTGATCTCTAGTAGATGGTGTCAAATTAAATGTACACATGAAGGAAAGTTGAAAATAAGTAGAAATGGAAACAAAATGTAAAATCTGTTGAGCTTTAATAACGTAACATATTTATTGAAAGGTATTGAGGTAATAAATCTGTCCAGAAAGCAAAAAATCTATTACTAAATTAATAGTACTGGCAATACTAGAGGTGGACGATGGACTTTTTGTTTAGTTTTGGGAACGGTAAAAAAGTTCTTTCTGCATTTGATCCACACACACACACAAACACACACGTATACACATATATATACATATATGTAGAAGTTTTGAAAAACTTTCTGTTCTCAGAAGGAACTCTAGTTCACTATCTCCTTGTCTCCGAGAATGCGCCCTGAACATTATACCGCGGAAAGCCGTTAATTCTAGTCCTGATGCGTTATAAATTGCATTATGGAAACAGCTATTAAACGAAAACCCTCGCCAGATTTTATATACGAGTATACACTTGACTTTCTTTCAAAAAATTTCTGTATTACATATACGATGTATAAAACGGTTAAAATTAGAATTTTTCAATATAACATCGCAAAAGTGCATAATTATATTAAAGGCTTGCAAATACAAGTCACCTTTCTAATGTTGTTTAGGATATTTATTGAAAAAGAAAATAGTTTTTCTGATTCACCGTATTAAAGGCTTGAAGATAGTCTCCAATATAATGGAAATACATAACTTCTTATTAAAGATTTAAAATATGTACTCCTTTAGTTGCCGGCCATTTTTCTATTGCTTTTAAAGCGCTATGACAATTAAGGAAAGTATTTTGAATGACACCAATTCATTTCTATTTCTAGGTCTACTCTAAATTACGTTACATATTGAAATATTTTTCCAATCGTTTCTTATGTAGCTTCATATGAAATACCAGATTTTTAAGGTGAGATAAAATTCTTGTGAGGAATCCAGGAAAATATTTCGTTTATTAAAATGAGTGCTAGCTGACAAATGATGTATTGCAAACCCGATTTTGATAAATGACTTTTGGGAATCTAAAACTTGTAAGAGTTCGTTCTGCGTTATTTGTGTAATGAAATACTTTTATATTGCGAATAGCATGAAATGAATACTGTGAATTGTGAAGTAAAGGGAAATCTGTCAGTAATATGTTTGGAGAATATGGAGAGTGCGGTAAAACTTCGCATTCCCATTCTCTTAGTTCTGTAAATTTAGCTAATAATAAGTGGCAAGCGAAATATTGTGCAGAGTTGGCTCATGTAATTTATATTAATATTTTAATCTCTACTAGTTTGTTTCCAAAGTAACGAAAATGTTAAAAAAGCCAAAATAGTAAGGAACTTTTATAGTTTTTAACACAGATTATTTGTTCTCTATTCAATGTTTGGTCGAAGTATGGGTATAGCACTCTTACTTAGATGCCTCGTTTCTTGACTTCCACTATACGAAATGTAATGGAATTTTTATAGATTAATTAAGATTGAGATTAATCAGTCTTCCGCGAAAGCGATGGCACCACAAACTTTGTGAGAAGACTGTCATTTTAGTAATTTTTGAGGTGGAAAATTAATTAATCATACAGTCGCAATAAGTTTTTGATTATGCAACGTCAGTTTAAGCTTGTCTTTTGGAGATCTATCAAAATCGATTATCCTAAGTCTTATATAGTATTCACTACTTATGGCATTTTCAAACCATCGTTACTCCTGTTCTTCATTTAACTTATGAGGGATTCATTGAGTTTTTAGATTCTTTTTGTATTCATTGTAGATAGTTTTCATATACACGAATTTGACATGAAAAGACCAATAAACAAAAATAAGGAAAGGAACTTTGTAGTTTGCAATTGAGTTTAATTCTTAGCATAACCCTCTTCATCTTGATATATTTGGACCAGTGATGATCTAAAATCTCTATCCCTTGATAAAATTCAGAAGTCCCAAGTACGTTAAAGTGAGCACCCATAGCAGCTTTAAGAAGGTTGTCTGTGGAAAAATTCAGACTCGCAGACTATTTTGCTAAGCATAGAAAAGGTGATAATTCGACTGTGCTAAATTTGGCGAATAAGGTGGATAAGGCAACAAATCAAAGCCTAATCCGTTAATCTTTGCCACAGCAACAACACATATGTGACGCCACGCACTGTCTTAGTGGGAAATTATTTGTCTTGGATAAAACAGGACGCTTTTCATTATTTTTTGTGCTTCAAGCTAAAAGTCTCGCATAACATGCACTTGTGATATGGCCTTATGTAAAGCAATCAACAAGAAGGACACATTTTGTAACCCAAAACGTGGATGCCATTTTTTTCGTGCAGATGAAACAATCATCATCTTCTTTGGAGGAAGAGAACTACAATGCCACCACTGTTGAGATTGTTGTTTTGTTTCGGGGATATAATGATAAGTTTCATCTGTTGCAATAAATCAGCGCATGAATCTCGCTTTTTCAAACCTGCTCCAAACAGACGTTTTCAAATGACGGTCTTCTAACACAATAACACGCACTTTCTCATCAATTTTCGTTATAGTGGCAGATGTCCGGCGATCACTATATGATGCGTCTTTAACAGTTGTACGATCACATTTGAACTCATGAACTAATTATCAACAATGGACAATGAAAAAGCCGGATTTTTCAGGTCATCCTTCGTCTTATTATGAATAGGTGTTACTACGAGGGTAGCCGTTTACGTATATTTCGGCAATAGCAAACAAAAAAATTTTTTTTATTATCGAAAATAGTTTTACTGCTTTTCAAAATATTCTCCTTGAAAATCAATGCACTTTTGCATTCGTTTAAACCAATCCGGAAAGCACTGCTGCCACTGCGAAGGGTGTATTTCTAAAATACGAGTTTTGAATGCCTCAACTGCCTCTTCCGCCGTATAGAAAACTGTTGACAACGAAGTTTATTCTTCACGTGTGGGAACAAAAAGAAATCACAGGGTGCTAAATCGGCGCTGTACGGCGGATGGCTCATCAATTCAATGTTTTGCACGGTCAAATATTCAATTGTTTGAACTGATCTGTTAGAGCTCGCATTGTTATGGTGGAGAACGATCTGTCATTTTCGATTTGTTTTCCTTATTTCTTCAAAAACAGACGACTATTTGTTTTGATGTGCTTCAAACGCGAAAAACTTTTGTTGGTTTTGGCTCATTTTGGAATACTCACACGGTGGACTGCTGTTTACTATAGTGCTCATACGTATAGATCCAAGATTCATCACTTGTGACGACTTCATAAATGTTCTTTGAAGCACCGCCATTGTATTTCTTGTGGATTTCTTGGCACTAATCGACGCGAGTCCTTTTTTGAACGGTTATGTGGTACCCAACGTGAATATAGCTTCTTAAAGGCTAAATGTTCATGCAGGATCTTATACCCGCTGGTGTTACTAATACCTAGAGATGCCTCGATCTCACGGTATGTCATATGACGGTCTTGCATTATCAATTAAGGTACTGCATTAACATTTCCCGACACAACAACATTTGAGGGACGACCTTCACGAAATTCATCGTCCAAAGAACGCCATCCAAGTTTGAATTCACTATACCAACGATATACGATAATTTCCGATGGTCCTTCATCACAATATAAAGAATTCAGCTCGACGATGCCCTCTTGTTGAGATAGTCCTCACCGAAAGCTATGAAAAATAATTGCACGAAAATATTTGCGAGTTAATTCCATTTTTTCACTGACATAAAATTTTTAAGATACTATCAACAATAGAAATAGCGACCGGATAATAAAGCTGTCAAGATAAATATATTGACAAAAATGTCAAACTTCATGATGCAATCATCAGATCGGAGGCCACGCTAATATTGTTGCCAGTTCCCGAAATATAAACGGTAAACGGTTGTAATTTAGATTAACCCTATAAACGTATTTAAAGCATATGCAATACTAGTTCTCGCGTACTCTTTCGGCATATTTAAGTGGTCCAGCATAGAAGCAGAAGAGGCGAATTATCTTGATAACAAAGACAACAAAATATCGTACATTACAACCAAATGCTGCGAAGAACGAAATACTATAGCCACAAAAGAAAGAAGTAGAAGTATGAAAGATATAAAAAATTACATAACACCCAAATATTAATTCTAAGTATCTATACCTAACGCAATCGTCTTAACATACAAAAAACATACAATGAAATCCGAAATAAGAAAACGAGAAGAAAAATTCAAGTAATAGCCACACAATAAAAGAAAGGGAAATGGTTCAGGAAAACCTTATACGGCGCTTATTACAATATCACGCAAAACAAAAATCTATGTTAAAACTAATCAGGGACAACTGTTCCCAAAAATAAAAGGATTGGCTTAGCTATATGAAACTATGTAATCGCCATAACAAGCTACAAAAAATACATAACTAAAGAATCTATAGAAAATTGACAACTTCCATACTTATGAAAATACTTTCTTAACTCTATTCACATATTTAAAATCAAAAGAGCCCTATACAGCAAAGAACAGTCAAGTTTCCTGGGAATATACGTGTTTTAAAAACTGGTAAGAAAATTACTATTCAATTAACATATTTCTAGTGAGAAAATCAAAAAGGTAAAATACCGTTTTACGATATTTAAAACGTGGTGATTGAAATTTAAGTTCGTGTCAAACCAAATACCAGGATATTTAATCAAAACTAATAACTTAAACTTTGACATACATACATATACAGAATGAGAACAGTAGACAAACTCCAGAAATGCATAAGTGTACTTTCATTCTGTAAAGCGATACAATTATTCAGCATCAAATTCTAATCAACTTCCTGAGGTCATTAGCATACATTAAACATTCACAGGACAGCAAAGCTAATTACCGAAAACCAATAGAATAGAAGAGGCAAGAAAATCGAATCTTGCGGCTTTCCAGAAGATCGGCATTAAGTAAACGATTTGCAACCGAGACATTCCACATAATTGAAGCAGTTCATGAAATAAGATGAGTCTTGAGGTCTCCAAAATAAAATTTTTGGAAATATCTATCTATGTATTGCTCTCTCTGTTATCTCTGGAATGAAAGTTGATATTCGAACAGAAACAATCATTTAAGCTGAGTCACATTGTGACCCAGTTTATGATATTACTCAATATTATTAATATTTAGCGGGTATTTTTGTTACTGTTAGCTTAATAAAGTATTTATAAAATTTCTTAAACCCTGTCTTAATGAAAGTTGAAGCAAATTTCGACTTCAGAATCAATCCTCGCAATCAATATAAATACTTTCAGATATTAAAATCTTATTAAGAATTTCTAAAATGTCTTAAGTGGCATCGATTCATTGATATACCAGAGTGGTGCACCAGCTTGTCATGTATTGGGTGAGGATGTTAAGAGAAGACTAGAGGCTTCATAAAGCTGGGTCGGCGACATCATATTTATGTAATAGACAAATACGTTCGTTGAGCAACTCATCACTAAATTGATCTTGGACGACCTGTCCAAGAGAATGTCGAAATATTGAGTTGAATTACTGCACAACTTGCTGAGAAGACTCTTCAAAGGACTCAAGTCTTCGACTAGAATGACCAATTTTCAAGTACCTCACAGTTAGTGGAAAACGATAGTCACACACGCCTACCCTGGAGAAGTATCATTAAAACGAGTACTTGTGCGATTTGTGAACTTTTGACAGACACCTCACAGTCAACACGATGCAATATTGCCAGCTTTTTGGTAAAGCGAAACTGGTCTATTGATGAAATAATGTGTAGTTTTTTTTATCATGACGTTCGGCTAGAAATAACTGCTTTGATCTGAAAGAAATTCGAAAAATCAATTGGGAAACACTTGAACGTCAGACTTGTACCTGTGTAAATACCACATGTTTGAGCTACTCAAAGAAGAACTGGAAGCCCATCGACGACAACCGGGATATGATATCATACATGACTAACTTCACTCTTTAATGACGGGATTGAAAACCTTCCAGTCCGGTGGAAAAAATGTTTAAATAAGAATGGAAATTATGTAGAGAAATAAAATGTATTCCTTTCCTATAAATTAAAAGGTCAGTTTGTATTTGATCCACCCTTGTACTTGAAAGTTGCTTATACATATCGTCGAATACATATTTAATTGTTATTTTTAATTATGTTTTCTATTTATAATATTTGAGTTTGTTTCGAAATATTTGGGCATAGCCTTACAACTCTGGAATATTGATATGTATGAAACTTGCTTGAATAGATTAACGTAGATTAACATATCATCAGGGTTACACGTGAATGTAATACGTAATGTTCTACTAAATATTAGTTCACGCACAATTTCTCTACATTTTATGAATTAGAGCCTTGAAAAACGAGTGTAAACTGTCGGACTAAAATATACGTCTATCGTATATATAGATTTAGAACTTACAAAATAAATGCTTATAAATAAATTATCTTTAGTTTACTACGAAATGTCAATGAGGTTCTCATATTTTATTTTTGAGTTTAATAAACATTCTGTATGGAAAAACTTCTTAGCATTTTAAATTTAGAAACTAGCGATTGTTAGTTTTTAATAAATTCAAGAGCAGATTCGCCCTCGATGAGGTATCTCTCAGGGGCATATAACTTAGTGTTTGAGCATGAGAATTGACGCTCCCAAAGAACCAGTGCCAAAAGTTGCATAGCTTCATTCTCTGGAGCCATCAGGGCAGCCTTCTTGAATTTAGTCTTACTTGGCTGAACGGGGCTCTGATCGGGTAGATTGGGTTCTAAAGCTGCAAGACAACCCCGTAGAAGAAATGTAACTGATATTCGATGAGGAGACAAGATCAGCTCGACGATCTGGAATTTCTAAAGCTAACGTGCAAAAGCTGGTGAAATGTGGTCAAGATTACACGGAGTATAAAAGAGTCAACATTAGTAGGCATATTCAAAGAAGACAAGAAAGAGAGTAATATGGGGACCACATAGAACCGAAAAGGTCGAAACAGAATTAGCTTTATCGATTTCTCAAATAATCTAACCCAGTGTTATAGTAGTCATGTTTTTTAGCCGCTACAAAATTCTAATAACGAACTTTGTATTAGACGTGAAATTTTGAATGTACAGAAGCTACTTTCATTCTGGATGAAGCACCAATTAATATTAGCTGAAATGTAAC
The DNA here is from genome assembly GCA_031893035.1 of Dermolepida albohirtum. NCBI lineage: Eukaryota > Metazoa > Arthropoda > Insecta > Coleoptera > Scarabaeidae > Dermolepida > Dermolepida albohirtum. The sequence continues at coordinate 47,884 of JAVIWB010006013.1, forward strand.
AATCGATGCAAAGCTACCCTCATATTTATTGCTCGCAGATTCTCTAGCATGGTTTGCAGTATTACAACCAGTTATATTTGGATCTATTTGCATAATTTAAAAAAAAGTAACGTAGATTCTCCAAAATGCGTTTGCTTCAATGAAAGATATTCATATAAAAAGATAATCAATTTGAGTTCAAATAATTATAATAGGAACAGTTATAAATGATACGCTATGAATGGTTTACTGAAGCCTCTAAAAAATTCATGATAATTAATTAAAGCGAAGAGTCATACTGCAATGTGAAATACTCAATCACATACTGTCTTTGGAAAGGTGGATTATTTAAATGAGCAAAACACGTTATGTACCTTTTATTATGTAATCTTCATAGCATCCAATGATTTACCTTCATCCCTACATGTTGAAGATAAGTGGGAATGGGTATTACTTTGGTCCATGCAATTAGTGATATTTTCAAAAGGGATACAAACTATGTTTCTCCAGAAATATGAGAGAAATATTTTGAAGACTGGTTTCCTCGAATACAAAATTATTTTAGCTGTAATATTTTAATAAATTGTCAGAAAATTTTCTGAATCTTGTGTTTTGCTGTTTTACGTCTAACATTAACAGAACATTTTTAGCATATTCAAATGTAATTTGAACAGTATAGTATCCTTTGTTTCATTTCATTTACAAGGAGATAGGAGCTTAAAAAACGTTTACAAGTACTCACTATCTTCTGTTAATTTTGCAACGAAGATGATGAACCTTACATGCTTATAACATTACTCACGTTTAGCACATTAATTTTGTCAAATATTTTAAAAGCATATGAAGGTATTGCATATTTATCGTATTTAAACATTAACAGAAAATTTAACTTTTAGAGTTTCAGAATAACTTTGCAACAGTTCTTTCGTTATTATTTTTTACTACTATTCAATGCATAATTTATTAGAGCTAAATACAGGAAAGCAGATTTTTAATTTAATTTTCGTTTATTGTTATATGATTTATTCATTTCATGTGCGTGTATTATCTTACATTTGCTTCATTTAATTATTGTTCAAATTAGTCGCATATTGTCTTTATTTAGATTTGTATTACATATATATCTAATATATATAATAGATATGTGCATATATGTAATACAAATCCAAATAAAGATTATATATATATATATATATATATATATACGAGGTGTGGCTATTAAATAACGAGACTGACGCTGGTACAGAAGAAGTGCGCATGCGCCAAACGCCAACGACTGACAGCTATTTATCGTGAAGCCTTCTCTTTCGAATGCAGTGCCTCTCGCCTCTGTAAACAAATCAGTATAACCGTAGTCTTTGTTCGCATTAGAGTTGTTTTTTTGTTTCGCCGGAAAAATGTTACGTGTAACAATAGAGCAACGAATTATTGTTGTGAAATTTCACATGAAACTTGGAAAAACCGCTACCGAAACTTATAATTTGTTGAAAGAAGTGTATGGCAATAAATGTTTATCGCGTGCACGTGTTTTTGAGTGGTTTAAGCGTTTTCAAGATTCAAAGCAATGATGATTGTTTTTTTCGATATTCATGGGATTGTGAACCTTCACTGGGTTTTTGAAAGTTAAACTATTAATCAACACTACTACCTTCACGTTCACCGGCTCATTCCACATTGTCAGTCAAGAGGTTCCTAGCCAAATACAGCATCCCAGTGTTTGACCATCCAGCTTATTCGCCGGATTTTGCGCCGTGCGACTTCTATTTGTTTCCTAAAGTGAAATCTGAATTAAAGAGAACACAATTTGAGTCCGTTGAAGCTGTGAAAGCAAAAGCGGCACGTGTCCTGAAGTAGCTGACAAAAGAAAACTTGCGGTACTGTTTCGAGCAATGGAAGATTTGCATGGAGCGTTGTAGGGATCAAGGAGGGGTGTATATTGAAGGTGATAATAAGTAAATATGTATGAAATCACAATAAAATGTTTTACAGCGTCAGTTCGTTATTTAATAGCCACACCTCGTATAGATATAAGTATATATATATGTAAAAAAAAATTGTATTCACGCGTGTTCGGTCTGTTGTATCCATAAAAAGTTGCTTTGTTCAAACGCTCAATATTTCGCTATTTTGAATAATATCATATCTCCCTCTCTCGACCAATACATAAATGTATTGACCGACAAAGCAAGAACGCTTCTATCTTACAGATCGGAGACTATGTTTCCAGTGTATAATAGACAGAAACTTACATCTAGGCTTTATGCCAATTAAAGAATGTTAAAAAGGAATCATTCTATTATTAATAACACCCTATCAACTACATATGTTTCACCGATATCACGGATCGTCAGGTTGATTTGTGTTATTAATGAACGATTCCTTCAGAGTGTATTATCATATCTTTCGATACAGAAAATAATGAATAATATCATATCTCCCTCTCTCGACCAATACATAAATGTATTGACCGACAAAGCAAGAACGCTTCTATCTTACAGATCGGAGACTATGTTTCCAGTGTATAATAGACAGAAACTTACATCTAGGCTTTATGCCAATTAAAGAATGTTAAAAAGGAATCATTCTATCATTAATAACACCCTATCAACTACATATGTTTCACCGATATCACGGATCGTCAGGTTGATTTGTGTTATTAATGAACGATTCCTTCAGAGTGTATTATCATATCTTTCGATACAGAAAATAATGAATAATATCATATCTCCCTCTCTCGACCAATACATAAATGTATTGACCGACAAAGCAAGAACGCTTCTATCTTACAGATCGATACATACATTTATGTATTGGTCGAGAGAGGGAGATATGATATTATTCATTATTTTCTGTATCGAAATGATATGATAAACACTCTGAAAGAATCGTTCATTAATAACACAAATCAACCTGACGATCCGTGATATCGGTGAAACATATGTAGTTGATAGGGTGTTATTAATAATAGAATGATTCCTTTTTAACATTTCGCTATTTATTATTATTTATGGCACCGTCAGAAATTATTAAACAATTTTTAATTAATTTGTGTGAGCATCAAACATATAAAACTATCATGAAAGCATACTTATATAGTGAGTAACATTAAGGGCGATAAAAATTTAAATATTTTTATCGTCTGTGGTGTTAGCACTTTAATTGCATTTGCTAAGTTCGCTTAAATTTTGATTAGTAAAGAAAGGGTTATTTTCCTATTTCATAGAAAAGAAAATATTAATAAATATAAATAGTAATAGTTGATTTTTGAGGTCGTTCTTTTATGAAATTCCATTAATCTAAGGAGTAAATGAAACACTTTATCTAAATTTTATACAAAATTATGTATTTACTGCGACTAGTTTTGTGTATTAGGACATTGTGTATAATATAGCCTGAAATTTAGACAAAGTATTTTATTGACTCCATACATAATAATACTTGAGACTTAAAAATCTACCTCATGATAGAAATAATTGATTGTGTTGCTTAGTAACGTTAATTGGTGATAACATTTTTGCCATAAAAAATAAATATCGTAAAATTAGAACACCGCATTCAGCAAATTTTTGATAAAAGGAGCATAATTCTGAAACTATTAAAGTGAAATATTGGTCAAAATAGTTTCGGTGGTGTTCATAATCCAATGAGGATGTCTCTTGCAACAAAGCAAGTGTCATCCTTGTTGAACACATTCTAAAAGGAGCTGTGATAACAGAAGTTACCATGGTATTACCACATACTGCGAGTTCACATGGCAGCTAAAATCCAATTAATCCTTCGCGAATGTAACTTCTTTACCACCAGTCATATAGTACGAATTTTTTTTAATTAGAAGATTTATTTTGAAATTTAGGAAAAGCAGCTCAGGCAGAGATAACCAATTGACAAAGGAGATTTGAAGATCAACAGAAATAATTTTGTTCTAATAGAATAAAATCAGATGTAGTCAGAAAGAAGAGATGAAAACTAAAGTTATTAAAAAAATCATAGTCTACCGTTTCATTACGATGTCGAAAATATTTTTAGTTTCCTCATAGTGATAGTTTATTATCTGATTAGCTGATAAAGAAAAGGTAAAGATTAAAATGAGTGCACAATCATAAGGAAAATATTTACCAACGTAATATAAAGAAAAATGAAAAAAGATATGAAATTATACCTTTTCTTATTTTTTCGTATATATATATATATATATATATATATATATATATATAAAACTATATATAAAGAAATAATCCCTTTAGTTTTAAGATGAAGTATTGAATAAATTAATATCAGAGTACAATTTGTTGGTATTTTTATGTATTGCTATAATGAATGAGAAAAAGCGATGGCGGGTATTATAATGGGTGTCTTTTAAACTGCAAGAGAACTATCGATATCGATAGCTATGATTTGACAGCTGCTAATGTCAAACTGTGTTGACATTTCTGTTCAGTAAGGTTTGGAAAGCCATCGTGAATCATTTAGCGCCAGAAGAATGCTTCCAAATTATGGTAATTTACTTAAAAAAATATATCTGTTCGCAAAGTTCAAAGAGCACTTCGTCCATTTTACGGTGAACATAATCAGCCTAGTGAGCAAGCAATTCGTGCATTTATTGATCGTTTTCGCACTAATTTGACTCTTATCGATTCAAAACCATCAATAAGACAAAGAAATGTGCGTACCGAAGGGAATATTGCTGCTATAGTGCGAAGTATAGAAGAAATGTCGATTGGTCGTCGTTCTCAAATTGTTGGCCTATGTCCTTCGACTACGTGGAAAATTTTACGTAAGGATCTTGACTTACGTGTCTATAAAAAAAGCTCGTGCAAGAATTGAAGCCAAACGACAATCGTTTGCGTCGCATTTTTGCTGATTGGGCTCATTTGAAACTGGCCGAAGATGAGCCTTTTTATCAAAGAATCGTGTTTAGTTATGAATGCCGAGCGCTATCGAGCCATACTGACTCAATTTTTGTTTCCAAAAATTAGTCAGCTAAACATCTACGACATTTGGTATCAACAGGATGGCGCAACTTGCCATATAGCGCGCTTAACAATCGATTTATTGCAAAATCAATTTGGTGACGACTTTATTTCCAGAAGTGGTCCTGTTCACCGGCGCCCTCGTTCTTGCGATTTAACATCTCCGGATTACTTTTTGTGGGGCTATGTAAAGTCATTGGTTTATGCCTACAAACCAGCAACTCTTGAAGCATTGGAAGCTAATATTCAAATCACCATTGACGCTATACGGCCAGATTTATTGGAAAAAGTAGTAAAAAATGGGACTGATCAAATGGACCATGTAACTCGTAGCCGCGGCGGACATATGCCGGAAGTCATATTTACAAAATAAATGCCATGAAGTTATCTACCAGATTTTAATAAAAAAATTTCATTACATCAATATTTCTGTCTTGTATTATCATTTAAAGTTTTCAAGCTCTTAAAAAAAACACCCGTTATAAATCCACACAAAATATTGGTCCACTCCTAGTTCATTGTGATGCACACTGAAATATAAATTCTTCTTAATTTGTGCAGAAAAGCTATTGCAGACATCATTCCCCTAGATTGCAATGGCGTGAAGTGAAATTTTACATACATATCTTCATAACAATATCCATGGTTAAGATATTTGCTGCTTTTTTGATAGTATAATATCTTAAGAAACTTATGTTAAACACTAAGGCCGATGCTTCTCTGTGCAATGGATTTCAAATGAATGAACAGTATTAGTTCTAACCTAATGAATGCGTTATAAGGCTAATAAGACAATCAATTCCATAGAAAGCCTTGGTGTAGTGTATCAGAAAATTCGAGAGATTGAAAGATTTGTTTTTCGTGTTTTACATATGGAAATCGAAAGGCAGTCCAGAATCTAAAACAATATCTAAATCTTTACCAGTGTCATAATGTTGTACGAAGTTCTTACGAAAATTACGAGGGAGCGTTTTTATATTCGCGGAATGAGCGGGTTGTAGAGGGGTGAGTAGGCGCATTGGGGGCGTGGCCTGTGCAGCGACTCATGATTCGTATAAATACGAAGTTTCATTGTTATTAGACAGTTAGTCTTTGAGCTATCGTCAACCAAGTAACATAATCAGGAGTGAAAAGTGAAATATGGAAAAAATCGAATATCGTGCCGTTATAAAGTTCCTTACCAGGCAAGGAAAATCAGTCGCGACCATAATGAATGAGATGTCATTGGTTTACGGCGACTCTTGTCCAGGAAAAACCATGGTGTACAAGGAAGGGAATCCCTTACGACCCGAGGCCGGGCAGGAGCATTGAGGTGACCACGCCAGCACTTATCCAAAAAGTTGAACAAATTGTACTCGAAGATGCTCGACTAAAGAAGAAACAACTCGCAGAAATGGTTGGAGTATCCGATACAACAATTTTTAAAATCCTACACGATCATCTCGGCATGTTAAGGTCAGCGCAAGATGGGTGCCGAAATTCACGTCGCCGCAAAAACAACAGCGCGTAGAGTGTTCGCGTGCATTTTTGGACCTCTGTAATGAAGACAAGGATGGTGTATTGAGTGGAATTGTTACTGGAGACGAAACTTGGGTTCATCATTATGAACCTGAGTCCAAACAAGACTCCATACAGTGGCATAAAAAGGGCACAGCACCTCCCAAGAAATTTAAAGTGTCACAATCAGCTGGGAAACTCATGGCAACGGTATTTTGGGACTCGGAAGGAATATTGTTGATTGATTATAAAGATAAAGGTGTTTCTATAACCGGAGAATATTACGCTTCAATATTAGAGCGGCTAAAAGAAGCCATTAAAGAGTAAAGACGGGGAAAATTGACAAAAGGTGTTCTGCTTTTGCACGATACAAGAATGCATAAGGTGGGCTTCAAAATTGTGAATCACCCACCCTACAGCCCAGACCTGGCCCCGAGTGATTATTACCTGTTTCCGAAAATGAAAAAAGAGCTGCGGGGTAAAAAATTTACTGCCGATGATGAAGTCAAGGAGGCAGTTTCGGCGTATTTTGCAGATAAAGAGAAATCATTTTTTTATGAGGGTATAAATAAATTGATTGAAAGATGTGAAAAATGTATCCGTCTTGCAGGTGAATATATTGAAAAAGAAAAATAATTTGGTTTCTTTATTTCCACCCCTTGTCCCCCATTCCGCGAATATAAAAACGCTCCCTCGTATATAGGATATATGTCAATCTGTAGCTATTCCGAATCTCTAGCATTAAGTCAATAACTTAAAATGAGATATGAATCAGCTTAATATTATATAATAAAGAAATAATGGCGTCGTATCGGTTCCCAAAAATTTAATTTATAAATTCCACAATTTCGGAATATTAACAGAATTATGGAAATGAACCACCTGAGGGTGTCGTTTTTGTTCTTTTAGTTTGTTAATTATAGAAACAGTAATATTTTACATTTCATAAATTTTAAAATCAGTGTTTACCAATTTTTGGCTATTATGGTCCACATGTTTCGAATCAAAAGGTACTCGTCGATGCCACTGATACATGAATATTATATATTGTCTACTGTTACGTGTTCACGCATAATGATGAATTAGTATAAAAAAAAACTTATGTTAATAGTGGCAATAATGTTCGCACGCGTGCGTTAATGTCACTTCAACCTAGAAATACAATATTCAAGGCTACATGAGTATCGAATAATCCCCATTGGGTAATGTGTTTATTAATTATTATTGATCGCCTGGGAAAGCTAATGTTTGAATGAATAGGAATAAATAAAATTTTAATAAAGAATGTCGTTTTGCTAACTTTATAATTAAATAATGTTTCTGTAATGAATTCAGTTTTTCACAAATATTGGAGAAGCACATTTTAGTTTAAAAAAATTCTATTTCCCTTGATATTGTCTTTTAAAGTTAAGCATTTGCTAACAAGAAAAACAGCGATTTCGATATTTTGATTTTAAATAAATATGGTGGAGAAAGCTTGAAAAATATTCGACAAATATTTCTATTTATTTTCCATTCGTACGCCAAGCGATGAAATATATTTCAAAATGGTCGAATTTGGAACGAAATTTTTTATGGCAGCAACAATATTGTTAAAAATATAAACTTGACATTTTAATCAACAATTGTATTTGAATAAACTATCAGATACATCTATTTTAGAAAGTTCATTCAATATTTGTACAAAGAAAACTAACCAGTTTTGCAAACATTTTTTTACATATTCTTTGTTTTTTTATGAATGTGTTCGCTAATACCTGTAAGATGTACGTTAACTTCATATTTTCTATTCTATTGTCAATATTTCAAAATTAATCATCGAATCAGCTCTTCCACGTTTCTTCTAAAAGTTGAGAAAACTCAATACCATACAATTTATGAAGACCCTATTCGTTAAGTAATTTCTTCCTAGTCCCTTATTCACATGACGAGCTAGCGCAAGACACGCGGAGCGAGATCTGAGCTGTCGAGCAGCTATTTCGGTATTATTGTTTCTGATTCTCTCTAAATATTCCATATAGACGTTGGAACGATGGGTCAGAGCAATGCAGTGGTGATAGTTTTTGAGTGCTCCAACAATTTTGACTAGGTTATTCTCTGGTGTACTATTTTAAGTTTTTTGTGTTTACGGTAATACGCTCTCCACAACTTTTTACATAGTAAAGAAGGTGTTCACAATTTTTCTAAAATGTTCAAGATTTTCGTACAGGCAATGTTGCGTCTTTATTTTCGAAGAGACAGGCATTGTTTTTCGCTGTAGTGGCCATGTCTAAATTGTAAAGCTACATTTGGTTACTTGTTAAGCTGCAGGTAATAAAGAGATGTTTTATTTTAAAATTTTTTGAGGAACTCGGATCGCCATGAACATGGAGTACCCAAGTATCTAAAAGAAACAAACATTTTTCACTAGACGATGTTTGTACGCAGTGGTACCAAATGATAATGCATGAATGCTAAGATATTATTCACTATATCTTTCATACCTTAATTACTAAAGGTTGATATATAACCCTTTCCCACATTAATTTTTGTATTCTGTATACGTATTTCGACAACTAAGTTGTCATCATCAGCAGATAACTAAACAGTCGCACCTGGAAAACTACGGCAAAATACCTGTACGAAAACAAATTCCGCACACAAACCGTACCACCGAAAGCCAAAACGCACACTGTTAATTTATTGGTCAAATATTTGTACAAAAAAAGCATTTATATGAAAAAAAATAATGAGGGCATTAATAGATCAGCTCAGATATTTAATTCAAATATCGAAGATTAGATTTCTTTTTCGGCTTACACTATTTATAAAAATATTAAACATTAACGTAGAATAAAATTAATATAATAACATATTTCATCTATGGAAAATTGACTAATTTTCTTAATCTGCTGTTTTCATGCTTCTTTTCATCACTGTATTTTATGTAACTATTTTTCATGTTATTTTTCCTTAGTGTTTCTACAGGATCTGTCTTACTCGGCAATCAGCCCTTATTTATATCTCTTACGTGGCTATCACATCTTGAGATATTCACTCCCACGCAACCATTTATCGTATATTCTAGATTCGTTCTGTCACTTATGCCGTCATCTGTATATTTATTTTATATTCTTACAATTTCAGTTTCCTTATTGTGATATTATATTTCATCTAGTCAATTTCGCTTTTTTTATTTCCGAATTGATAAATTATGCGTAAATAAAAAAAGAAATATTAACTGAATAATATCACATCTCCCTCTGGAAACATAGTCTCCGATCTGTAAGATAGAAGCGTTCTTGCTTTGTCGGTCAATACATTTATGTATTGGTCGAGAGAGGGAGATATGATATTATTCATTATTTTCTGTATCGAAAGATATGATAATACACTCTGAAGGAATTGTTCATTAATAACACAAATCAACCTGACGATCCGTGATATCGGTGAAACATATGTAGTTGATAGGGTGTTATTAATAATAGAATGATTCCTTTTAACAAATATTAACTGCTTTAACTTTTAATTACTTCTCTTGTCAATATTTACAATTCTTTAAATGTATGTACATATGTCTTGTATTTTATTACTATTACATAATTTAACAATTTGGTGAAGCTTTTTTTGTTAAAAATGTTTTTAGCGTTTCTAAAATATAATAAAGCGTTACTATAACCAAAAAGAATTAAAAACTAAACATTTGGTCTTTTTCCACAATACCGTTGTACAATATAAAGCAGATTCTTTAACTTATCTATCTAATATTTAGAAATTTTGTTTTCGAGAAAGAAGTATAATCAACGATATTCTACATTCTCCTGAGCTGTGATAAAATCAATGCTAAATTTTCAATAAGAATAATGAAGTGGATGCTTGTTTAATGAAAGTTTAGATAATCACTTCAATGGTTATTTAGTTCTTAAACTTTTTGGCAAATTGTGGCATTTGACACAAAGTTAAGTTACATTGTAACACAATCTTCTATAAAGTCATTCGGTGAATCGTATCTACAAACTATATTTTCATTCCGGGAGGTCTATAGTCACTAATTTAGACTACTTTGCAGACGTCTCCGAAGTTCGACATCAGAATGAACAGATAGATGTAATCTATGTCGATTTTCAGAAAGCGTCTGATAGGTATTTAGAATTCTCTTGGAATATTAACACTGTCGACGAATGAATAGCTTTACAAAGTGATATAAACGCTTTTGGTGTCAAAAAAGTCGACTAAACATGTAACATATACGAGAAAGAAAAAATGTAATATCATTTTGTTGTAAAAGATAAATAGCTTTGGTAAAAGAATACAGGGAAGGATTTAGGAGTTACATTTAGTAGCCAGTTTTATTTTATTAACAATATTAATAGTATAATTGCTTCAGCTACTATGTTTCGGAGGCTGTAGGTGCGTTGGTCTCATAGCACCGCTCACTTGTTTATTTACACTTAAAATGGCAAGTCGAGAGTAAAGGGCTCGAATTCGCGAAAACAAAATTTGGTTGTTACGGCGCAGCATAATTTTTGAAGACGATTGGATTATAAAGCTACCTCCGAAGAACATACGATGGTAGTTTGGACAGTTTACAAGTTTATGTCTATATTAAGAAAAAGATCAGGTCAACAGCGAGTATCGGAGGAGAAAGTGGAGAGAATACGTGTTTTAAGTGAAATTTGTCTGCAAATCTGTCTGCCATGAACTTGAGATTGCTAAACTCTATTTCGCGTGTGTCAAGTAGGCTGAATTTGAAACGATATATAGTATAATGAAAGGCGAAACCTTAATTTTACATTTAATTTTCAGTGATGAGACAACCTCCAACTTGGATGGCAAGATCAACTGAGATAAACGTTTTCTGTACAATTTTCTTGAGTAAAGCACGTCACTCATTTGGCTTCGAAGGACGTGTAACAGGAAAGTTCTACTTCAATATACGACATCGCCAGACATCACTGTATGTGGTTTTTTGTAAGGATATATTTAAAAGATCAAGTTTATGTTCCTCATTACCAAAAAACCCAGATGACTAAACAGAATAATCGCAGCAAATAACTCAGTGGGTTGTGATGTGCTACTAGAGGGGAAGAATTCTCATATCGCCTTGATCTTGTATGTGTCGTAGGTCGTGACCTCATTAAAAATTTAGAAGGACATGAAATAAAACTTTATTATAAATGGAACAACTGTGACTTCCTTGAAATTTTGTATTACGTTTTCTTAATCAAATATTGTACTATAAAATCGATTCAATCTTTTCGAATATAGGAAGCCTGTATTATTAGTGTCTGAAATTGAATTTAGTTTCTGAACTACAATAGATTGGAATTATAGTATTTGGTGAAATGTTATCATCTTCCTATCCAAATTAGATAACATAATTGAATGGTTCATTACGGATTAAGATTATAGACTGATTTTTAATTTATTTTTCCTCTCATGCTCATGTATGTATGTACGTACCACGTATACTGAAAAGTCATTACCGGTTTTTCTAACAGATGTCAAACTTAGAAGCCAAACATGTTATATTTTATGAAAGTAAGACTGTCATAGACTTATACCTCTTTGAAAATGTCGAGTTTCACGCTTGAAAAAGTGTATCTGCGCCATGCATTGCTTTTCTTATTTAATCAAAAGAAAAAAGCCGCTGAAAGTCATCGTTTGCTGATAAAATTTACGGTGAGCATGCTTCAAATATAAAAAGGGTGGTTTAGATGTTCAAGACAAAGGACGTTTTAGTAGACCGAAAAGTGTGAATATGTAAAAATACAGGATTTATTGGATGAAGGTCCAAACCAAAGTCAAAAACAATTGGCAGAAGCGTGAAATGAGACGAAGTGTTAAATGAGAAAAAGCGATTAGCGACCGATTATGAGCAATGGAAAAAATCCAAAAGAGAAAATGGGTGCTACATCAATTGAATGACAGGCAAATGGAACAGCGAAAAATCGTCTGTGAAATGCTGCTTTATAGGTATGATCGGAAGTCATTTCTGCATCGAATGGCGATGTGGTGATGAAAAATGGAATTATTTCGAAAACTCCAAGCGCAAAAAATCATGGTTATCACCTAGTTTCGGTCGCAAGACAATGCTCTGTGATGTTTGGTGGAACCAGAGTGACGTGGTATCTTACGAACTATTGAAACCTGGTGAAACAGTTAGTACTGACCGCTACCGACAAAAAATTATCAGTTTGAACTATGCATTGATAGAAAAACGTCCAGAATGGTAAAGTAATTTTATAGTACGATAATGCGCCGTCTCATACAGCAAAACCGGCCAAGGAAGCATTGAAAGCACTTGGATGAGGCATAATATCGCACTCTCCCTACTCTCCAGACCTTGCCAACTACCAACTTTTCGCATCAAGGAGACACGCGCTTGCAGATCAGCACTTCGCCAATTTCCAAGAAGTTATAAAGTGGCTCGATGAATGGTTTTGCTCAAAGGGCAAATAGTTTTTTTTGGAATGGGATCCATAAATTGCCTCAAAGATAGGCAAGATGTGTAGAATCAAATGGCTAATACTTTGAACAAATAATTTTTTCCATTTTCTTGAAAATTATTTAGTTTTTTTACGAAAAAATCGGTAATGACTTTCCAATGCACCTGCTATATTTGTATATTTGTATAAGTTACTCGAATAATACGAAGGAAATTGAAGAGAAATACTTTATTGGTTTATGAAGATAAACATTCAATAGCGTTAATTTTAATTCTAGGAGTTATATAAGTTAATGTTCTATAAACGTTCTCAGAAATTATAATATGGCTTTTAAGAAATGCGAAACGAAAGTTAAATTTTTTAAATTTCATTAAGTACAAACTTTCTTTTAAAATGATTAAGGAATTAATTAAACTTATTCACGAATAATTCATAACATATATTAAATGTAAGGGGAACGTTCAATGTAATCTCGGTATCAGGGTGACGAAATTTTTGAATAAAATTACTTCTCTCTGGTGACATTCGTTCTCATATTTACCGGATAGTCTTGAGTGTTAGAATCCCGTAAAAGTGCATAATTATATGAGAAGAAATTCCTTTGAAAACAAAGAATACTGTTCCGCAAGTGTTTGTAACATCTCTCAAGCTTTCGATAAGGTGTGTATCAAATACTACTTTTCAAAATCAAGAGATCAAGGGACAATTCCCTTAACCTTACTACCAACTCTTAAGTAACAGTACAAGATATTATCGCTTAAGAAGCAGACTTACCTGGACTTACATAATAAATAAGTTTCTATCAAATTAAATCAAAAATAATAAACATGCCGTAATACTAATCAGTAAGAGTAGGTCAGTTATTTAGTTAAGACAAAATTTGTTTATTGCATACGGGCAGATTGTAGATATTATAGGAGTTAAAATAAGAAAAAAAACAGTATCATGTAATAATAATATTGTCAAAAACAGAGTATGATGTTTTAAACTTGCAGCAGGTTTTGGCGTAATAGTAAGTTTTAATGTTGGGAGAAACTGGTATGACATTTAAATAAACAAAATGTCTTCAAAACAAGAACAAGTTTGAAGCACAATTATATACGAAAGTGGACCTATAAGTACCCGGCTTGACCTAGAGATGGCGATAGCTGTTTGAAAAATATCACTGTATAAGAAAGTACATAATCTATAAAGTATATGTTTGAAGTTTGAAGACGCCACATTGTTTAGTATTGTTAGGCAGTCATCAATAGTGAACGTTTTCAGTGAATTTGTAAAAATGGAGAAATTTGGTAATCGTTACGTGACGCAATGAAAGCTGAACTGGATTCTATTCTGGGTGAGTCTGGTCCTTCGTTTACGACAGTGAAATATTGGGTAGCAGAGTTTAAACGAGGCCTTACGAGCTGCCAAGACGAGCATCGTAGTGGTCGACCAAATAAGGGGATGACTCCAGAAATAGTAAAGAAAATCCAGAAAGCGGTACCGCACGATCGTCGACTGAAAGTGAGCGAGCTAGCAGGTGTAGTAGGCATTTCAAAAAGTGCGGTACAACGCATGTTATCTGAAAACTTGGACATGAAAAAGCTGTATGCAAGATGGGTACCGCGTTTGCTCACACTTGAGCAAAAACATTGTCGTGAAGATGTTTCAATTGAATATTTAACGAAATTTCACGACAACAAATAAAAGAACAATCGAAACAATGGATTCAAAAGGGAGAACCGACCGTTTCATGCGCAGGCAAGGTCATGGCATCGATTTTTTGGGATGAACGTGGAATAATTTTCATTGATTACCTTGTAAAAAGGAAAAACTATCAACAGCGAGTATTATGCGAACCTATTGCAACGTTTAGGCGAAGAAATAAAACAAAAACGGTCCCATTTGGGTAGGAAGAAAGTGTTGTTTCATCAAGACAATGCACCAGCTTACAAATCCGTTGTTGCAATGGCCAAAATTAATCAATTAAATGCATGCACCCTTTTCGCCAAAGGCTTTCACTGGGCAAAGTGTATAGACCTGAAAAGAGATTATGTTGAAAAATAAATATTTTTATATTTCCAAAATTATTCTGTTTTCTTTATTGGGTCGGGTACTTCTGGGACCACCCTCGTATACCAAGATTGAAAACAAATTTCCAAATAGACAGTTGCCGACATGTTTCCTTTTTCAAAAAATATCGTCAACAATTAATTATCGAAAGAAAACAGGGATGTGGGACAAGGCGTGGATTAATGTATCCACAGAGGGAAAAGAAAGTGTTACCTCCTTTCAAGGAAAGTCATAAAATTTCAGTTCGAGTTTCGAGTTTAGTGCTAAGAAAGGCTTTACGTAAATCATTTATAAATTTGCAATGAGATGCATGAACTACTAGATAAGTAAATTACAGAAATTGCACGTAGAATAATACTTTTTTGGATCTTTACTAATGAAGATTTGAAGTAATATCAATAAAATGGTAATGTAAATAAAAACACAAATTCGGTGTTTTGATATTGACGGGATGAGTGTGCGGGATGTTTCCTGTGTAAGCATTATCACGAATCTCGATGTGACACGGAGATTAATAATCTGCGGATAATGGCAACTTAGTTATCGAAATATGTATTCAGAGTACAAACATTAATACGATAAGGTTTTTTTTGCTAGTTTTTGATTAATTAAGTTAATTAGAGATTATTTAAAACAAAAGTAAACTTTACTTAACGTGTACATTCACACGAAATACAAACTTTGTGTAAAATATTCTCAAAATTATATCTATTGTAATACAAAGTTACATCTAATACTTTTCATGAAAGAAAGTCGTAGAGATTTCATTACGAATTCAATGCAGAAACGAGAATGTAAAACCTCTCTCAAAGATGCCAAAGAAATTTACTACTAGAAATTTACTTAATAGTCGCTATAAAAAAACCGTAATGCGAGACCGAGTTTTATATGCAATGTATTTACTTACATAAATGCTTTCTAAAAATGTAGGTGTAATTATTTTTTAAAAAAAGTTTCATTCAAATGATTTCCGGTAGCTTTATTCATAAATATTCGCTCACGAAATACTTTTTATTAATGCACTTACGAATTACTGTTGTTTCATATCAACCGATTATAGATTTCATTTAATTTTGGTGTTCGTTAAAGTTCGTAAGTCTTTATATCATAGTTTTTATTGTACTTCATACAAGTAATTCAAAATTAATAATCATTTGTAGATTTAGCACTGCGAGCGTTCGGCCAGCGGTGCTTGTTCTGAAGAAGTTCAAGGGGTTTACGAGGTAATAGATGTGAATTAAACACTTACACTTTTATACAGCATTTCCACCAAGCGGATGCACGAAATGGATAAGATCAGTTAAATATTTACAGAATTGGTATGCTTCGACAACTTATTCGTGTAACCGTGTTAAATGTCATTCACTTTAGCAAAAACACTAATATTATATTAGTGTTATTGTTAAAGTAGATAATATGTTAACGAAAGATTCAGATTTTGCCAGATTAAAACAGATTTTTGGTTATAGTGGGTCTACAGATCCGCCAAGTACTAATAACAATTATTTTGAATATGAAAATCTTTTATACTTAAATATCGAACGGTCGTTCTCTGTATATGTTATTTCTCACGGCAGACACGGTTATATGAAGAAATTGTTAAAACATATCTAATACTGTAAATATTTAACCATTCTTATTCACTTTGTGCATATGAATACTGAAAATGCTTCTTAAAAGTGTGTTTATTTACATTTATTACCTGCTAAATTCCTTGTAGTTCTTCAAACCATACGTTGCTGAACGAATGCTTGATTTCAATTCTTTTATTATAATTATTTCAAGGTTTGTGCTGAAGGTTAATAAGTGCCAGCCCATATAATTTATACGCAATACTATCACTGCAAACCATTCATTTTCACTTAAAAATCATAGAAAAAGCAAACTGCATTGAAGAGCTTATACATAAAAAAGGTTTTGAACTTTTAAAATATATGTACTTCGAGTTTTTTATAAATTTATACATAATTTTTTCTGTAAATGAGTTGCGATTTTATGCACCATCTATTAAATGTACAACAAAATAAATTGTATATAAATTTTGAAATTATTATTTGAGATAAGATGCGTTAGATCATTTAGTCTCTGCGAATGTTGTTTTGAATCTAACAGGCAATTTTTGGAGTGCTTTAGTACACTAGCGCTACTCATATTCATTTTTGGAGGAGTGCAGTCAGATAACTATAATTATATATTACAGCAGAGCGTGCTGCACCTTAAAATACTGTTTCATTTAACAAATTAAATTTCACAAAAATATAGTCAACGGCTTGAATTATCTTCAAGCAAATCGCGAAGCATAAAGTATATAAGGCGAATATTTAAGGGAGTGAAGGTACAGCTTTTAAATTTAACAAAGATAATCTTAAGGCAACAATTGGCAAGCTTTGAATGCGCGCAAATATGTGGACGGAAGGTAACAGAAATGGTTGAGAGAAAAGAATTAATAGAGAGATACATACTCCCGATAATAATTGTAGTATGTAGTTATGATGAGTGTCAAACGAATTCTAAAGAGATTGTTGAAGGATAAAATAGGTAAATGCCGAGGCCATGATGGAGGATGAAAGTAATATAAACCAGAGTAACATCATTGGATAATAAAAGAAAAGTTAAGAAAGCGTGGAGGAGAACAAAGAGGCGATCTATTAGGCCCACAATGGTATAAATGTTATACGCGGGATGTCTTTTAAGTTTTGCATAGTATGATGCAAGTAGGACATAGAGAGCACCAATAATCATGTCAGTACGTAAAATTAACCTCTACCTTTAGTTAACCTAATTCCAAAGTTTCAGGGCGATACGTGTAGTACTGTAGCTACAAAGAACTATCAAAGTTGACAAATTAGTTGAAAAACGGAAATAAACCGAGAATATTTTCGTGGAATATTTTTTTTGCATCTAAATATTTTTATTTTATTGCAATAGATGTATTAAAAATTTATGAAGCTTTTATTTAGAAACAAACGTCTAATCCTCTCACCGTAAAAATTATTCATACCAGAATATCTTAACACCAACTAATATGAATTTCACTTACCCTCATTATATTTACGTATAAAAAGGCTAAAAGTATCGTTAAATTTGTAAATGTAGGTCTTAGTATTAATTTAGTATTATTTAATTTGTGAGAAGTGTAGTGTAGTAGCTACAACGAACTGTTAAAGTTGACTAGTTAATTGAAAAATGGAACATTTTCGCGGAATGATTTTTTATAATTTTCGAAGACAATTATCTCAACAAGAATGCCTCGCCGAATTGGTTTCTGTTTTTGGCAATGAAACATATCAGTCAAGAATTTCTCGTTTGTGTGGAGAATTCTAACGTGGTCGGATTAGTTTTCGCGACGATCCAAGAGCAAGTTCACCAAAAACGGAAGTCACTCAGGAAAACGGCAATGTTGTGCGCAGAATCATCAGCGAAGGTCGACATGTGACATATCGCCAGATTGAAGCATTATTGGGGATTTCAAAGACCTCAATTCAAAAAATTTTGCACAAAGGATTGTGTTTCCCGCCGGAAACGCTAAAAATGTGTACAACATTGTCAGTGGTGATGAATCTTGGATTTACTTATTACGGGCCAGAAAATAAACACCAGTCATCTGTTTGGGTGCTCCAAGGTGAAGAAAAGCCGACAAAAGTCATCTGTTCTAGACGTCTGCCTCCAAAAATATGGTCGCGACATTTGTCTCGAAAGCAGGTCACGCAGCAACAATTCCTCTACCATACAATCATATAATCATATATACAATCATTTGTTTGCCGCCAGTTATATCTGAGATTCGAAAGTCAACCCCGAACGATGAATCGTCGGCAGGCAAGAAAATTGTATTTTTTATGCAATAAAACTTCGAACTGTTGGTCCATCCTCTTTCTTTACCTTTTCGAAAATTAAGAACGATTTCGGTCATTAAAAGGAGCAATCAATGTCTTCAAAAACGCAATTTGGACTATACCAACAAACGAGTGGAACAACTGCTTCCAGAGTTGGTTCGAGTGCATGCAAAAGTTCATTAATTTTCGTGGAGAATACTTCGAAAAACATTGACGTCTTTAAAAGGGCTCTACTGCTTTATTCCAGTTCTATATGCAAAACTTAGAAGACAACCCACGTATATATGTTAGATGGTTGGAAGAACTTCTTTTCAACCGGCATTTCGAGGAAATTTTATTCACCATTTTCTAGTATTCTTAGTCTTGTCGTTGCGGTGCGTTCCTGGTGCGACCGCGAGATACTCTGATGCCTGGTGCCGGCATCAGCGTCGGTGTTTGTAGTGTCTTGGCTATGGCCACAGGTCACATCTCAGCATTCTAGGCAGACATCAACAGAATGTGATCATAGTGGAAAGTACGCAAGTACTGCTGAAATAAAGTGTAGTTAGCTGTGTAGTTGGTATATGTACATGTTAATGTTTAATTCCTTAAAACCAACGTAATATTACTGAATAAAGTCCTTAGCTTCATGAATTTATAAGCATAATAATATAGGTTAGAATAAAATTATTCCCTGGTCATTAAACACCAGATTGTAAATTTAAAAATGTCTATTTAAGGGCATTTAATAAAAAATTTCACGAACGCCTATGACATACTCTATTAGCACGCTTTAGTAAATCGAATAAATGCAAAATCTTTGCAGATGACTGAATACAAGTTACCAATATTTAGGTAGTAATATTTTAACTTTAGTAAAAATATGTAATTACAACTAATTTAGAAAAATTTTCGCTGTAACCTCTATTTCGAATAATGCCATTGACGCTTTTCCTTCTTATTAAGTTGTTTAACTTCATTTTTAATGGTGTTTCCTTTCATTCAACAATTTACATATTTACCTGAGTAGATCGCTATTTACGATCCTAGAAAATAGTATTTGTTGGAGTAAATTTGATTAAATTTAGTTCAAACAATAGTAGCTCTGCTGGATTGAAAAGATGAATTGATTAAATTCCGGATTCGAATCATAAAGTTTCGGAAGCCGATGTAGTGAGTTCGATGTACGCTAGGGGAAGAATAAGTACTCTAAAAGCATATCAATGAGGAACAACAACATTAAAATACTGAGTTTCTTTCTTTTGTTACTATAACTTTGACAACAAAAATTTTAATTTGGGATCTAGATGAATTCTAAGCAGTAAACTATGATACTGTGCATACAAAGGACTATTAAACAAAACAAAATAACCGTTATTAAAAGTTTTTTTGTGCTATATACTCGTAAAGGTACTTTTTATTTAATGAGCGTATTAATACATCAACAAAATAAGAATTAGAAACTCTTTAACATAACAAAATTTGTCTACAAAACTAGACAAGTGGCGTTATAAGTAAAAATATTGTTAAAAAAATTGAAATACTGTATGATTTTGCAATAGGAAATGAACTACTAATTTAGAAAGCGATATGACTTCGTTACTTCTTCTTTTACAAACTAAAATATTACAAAAAACAAACGCGGAATACATGGTGCGTACTATAAAAGATGCTGTTAGCAAATTTCGTAATTGTAATGTTGGTTACAGATGGTTGTTCAAACATAAATGAGACTGGTAAGATACTAAAACAATATTTTTCTAAAGTACTTCACGTAACATGTTTGCTTCATGCAATTCATCTGATAGCAGATATCAGAGACAGTTATCCAAACGTAGATTAATTAATAGGTTCTATAAACAAGTTTTTATTAAATCTCTTAAACGCATTCACGAATTTAAAAAGTTTTGTCCGGGCATTCCTCTACGGTTTTAAATAAATAAGAATTCTGATTTTAAAGCAACTGTAAAATCAAGGATGTGAAATTGATACGAAGGACTTTTTTCAAATTCTCGACTATTACTTCATTAGACATTAGATATGATATAATACTACACCGCATTTTCACATCAACGTATATCAATATATAAGAAATAAATATCTACATAATTACGTATACTATTTATTTTATTCATAATCTCGTCTCTTCAGTCTTCTCAGCAAGATTTCTTCAATATTAGTGTTGAATAAGACAAGTCAAATTATTAAATAACTTCAAGGGTGCATAATTTACTATCACGGAAACCGAATATTCATAAGTAAAAGTACTTAGTAACATTAGTATATTAAATATCTTTTCATATGTCTCTTCATTTTAGGTTAAAAAGAGCTCCCAGGAATGATTTTTGTATTCGAAAAATATTTTATACATCTATTAAATGAGCCCAAAAATTACACCATACTTAAACCTAGGATGAACGCATGCATTGTACATGTTCATGGTCGCATCTACATTTCGCCTGAATGTTCGTAGACTGAAACAAGATGCCATTCATTAACATGTGCTCTTCAAGAAAACTGAGCATTCACCTTTAATTCAAAGAAACTGGCTTCTTAACACTGGATAAGTTGTTCCACTCATTAGAAGTAGCTTAGTTTTTTTTTATGTTTAGATTAAGATTATTGGTACAGAACCATGTGATGAAGACTTAAATTTCCTTAACTAATTTTTCTGTCAACTATGCTTATATTACAGAAAAAGAATTGTCCGCAAATATTTCCGCAAAATTTGGTTGTGCTTTTGGAAGATTATCTATATGTAAAGTAAATAATAGTGGTTCTAGAACTGAAACTTGAGGTACATCAAATTTTATTACGCTCCCTTCTAATATTACCTCTTTACCAGTATTTTTCTACGGTAAAATACACTGCCTTCTGTCAGAAAGTACGACTTAATGCTCGTAAGTTAATTTTGAAGTTTGGCGCACAATATATTTTGCGGTGCACACAATAGAATACTTTGATAGAACAGTAAATAGACAAGCCACATTTTCTTTGTTTTTTAAGCTGTTTCTTAATATTTTCAATAGCTGAAATACTGCTCTATTTGCTATTTTTAATTTTACATATCCGTTATAGTTTTTATGTAGAATGTTTCGTGATTACATTAAATTTAGAATTCGCGTGCATATTATGTTTCCAAAGATTTTTGGTATGTTAGATATTAAAGCGATAGGTTTAGATTTATAATTGTCAAAAATTGTCTTGTTACCTTTTTTTTATATAAATAATTAACTAATTTCCTTTCTAAGAACTTAATTATAGGTCGCTAACAAATTAGAGCTTTCTGCTATTAGTGTAGAAATGGTTAAAGTAAATCAACACAAAAGTTATTTAAATATTTTTTTATTTTACAGATAGATTTTGTTATGAATTAAATTGAAGTATGTATTGAATTTTGGTATAATAAATACAGTCAAAATTTATTAACCCAATTTTTAAATATAAATAATTTTATGTGAGATAGTGAAATCAATCAGAATTCTGGACGTAATTTATCTATAAGGTCATCTTTACTTATCTTATATGTTAAATGAAAAGAAATTGAAACATTTAGTACTCGTAGTTTGTATAAGAAAAAATAAATTATAACACATACCACGAATCTTTATATACTATGCTTAAAATTCTGAAAGCGTTCGTAAGACATTATTGAATTTGAGAGTTGTTTCCGACTCTCACTCAAGTAGTAAAAGCTCGTCGCTTGTCTCTAATATAACGACTGTTTACATAGGTCCAGTATAGTATCGAATCAAGTGTGTCCATTGTGGGAAAAATCATTTGGCTGCTCAAATTGGATTAAATTCTATTCTCTCCAATATACCGATTACTAGATTGTTTACTAAAATGTGTTTACACATTCGTCTCGTCTAAAAAAGGCTTTATTTAGTCTTACGAGCACACTTTTTCATTTATTTGTGTTCTGTAATAACTTAGCATCACTACATAAATCTTTTTAAATGACTAATTCATCTATTGGTTATAGTTCGTGCAGATTTTAAGGTGAAACTATTCTGTAGATGATTACTTTAATCTATTATAATAAATGATTCTTGAATTTGTTCTTTAAAAAAGTTTTCCAAGTGATTTTGCAGAAGTCTCAAAGAAACGAAAGAAAGTTTCGCAAAAGCAGAAATAAATGGTAGTTGGACGGCGTAATGTCGGAGAAATATAATGGATGAGGTATAATCCCATTCCAGCTCCAGTAACTTTTATCGACTTTGAAAAGCAACATGTGGCCCAGCATTGTTGTGTTACAGCATTACTCCTTTCTGATTTGATATTTCTTATTATTTCTGTCTTCGATTTTTCAAACTGTGACCAATCCTTATTTAAATTTATGTTTTTATTGTGCGATAATATTTTATAAGATAACATTTCTTTCCACTCCCAGCAACACAAAGCATAACCTTATTTTGATGAAGAGTTTGTGATAATGTGGTTTATCACTCTTGTTTCAGGGTTTTCTTCCATCCACATTCTTACAAAAGATTCGTTCCTCAAACACCACAACAAACTTATATCGATGTTCTGAAACTATTGATTGGTCTATATTTAGCCTTTCTGCGATTTGCTGAGAAGTAATTTAGAATCGGCTAAATTAACTGTTGGTCGATATCTTTAGAAGTTGATCAGCCAGAACGAGGAGGATCTTCAATGTCCCTTTCTCCCATACGAAATTTTTATTTGAGTGTACGGTTTTTACGTTCGAAGTACTCGTGCTAGACTCGATATATTATTTCGATTGTTGCTTCATTTCTGGTATGTAATGTTGTATCCCGGTTTTATCAACTACTACTATTCGGAGCAAAAACCTTTCGGGCCGCGCCATAACTTCGCTAAATGGTGAGCTGGAAATATGTTATGGTTTGTATTTATGGCCCACAGTCAACAAATGTATCCATTTTATACACAATCTTTGCATACTTAATTATATATAATATCTGGAGTACACATGTAGATTGGTTGACG
Source organism: Dermolepida albohirtum (assembly GCA_031893035.1). NCBI lineage: Eukaryota > Metazoa > Arthropoda > Insecta > Coleoptera > Scarabaeidae > Dermolepida > Dermolepida albohirtum. The sequence goes on from JAVIWB010006013.1 coordinate 71,599, forward strand.
AAAATAGATCAATAAACATCCTTACGATTGAAATGAATGCAAATTGGTTGAAAAGTTATTTTGCAGGATTGGTAAATTGATAAAAAATAAAATTTTTTTGTTGGTGCTGCCTGCCTTCTTTCGCCATGTTCTTTACTGATTAATTAATTAATGATCTGGCCTCGTACCTATTTTACTGGATCCTCTTGTTACCAGTTTCGGTGTTATTGATAAATCTATATATTTTCAATATATTTTTACGCCTTCATAATTCTTTACCTTTTTACTTTGCAATTATTTTGGAATATGAAATATTATATAAGCCTTACTAAAAACGTAGTGTATTTTGGGTCATTTAAATAATGAAGGTCTAGTTTCAATTTAGGAATACTTATTGGTCAATTTGTCTTTAATCTGTTCAAATGATTTCCTGTACTTATATGGTAAAAGGTGTCTTTCTTGCTATCCTACTATGTTGTTGTTTTCTTTTAGAAAACGCCGATTCGTATTTGCATTTACTTTTTTATTGAAATGATTTTCAACAAAGGCAGCGCTTATTGCGCTTGTAGAAGGAAATTTTTTAGCTTTTCAAGGGGGTTAACTATTTACTTCATATCAGAGTAAACTTTATATATTTCACACTTCTATATATATTGTATATATATATATATATATATATATATATATATATATATATATATATATATTATGTATATTGTATTGTGTTCTTGCTTCTGCCTACTGACATTTTTATACGATTTATGCTCTGAGGTTCTTGATAAATACAAATAATTCCTGTAATTTATAATTAATTGAGTTCAAATTCAAAAACTTACGTTTAATAGTTTCAATGTGGTCCGCGTTTATTAAAAGCTTTCCGAAGTTTATAAAGGGATGGATAATGTTGAAATTCGCGCGGTTATTAAGTACTTTTTCTTAGTATGAAAGATTGAGAAGATCGCTGACAGGGGAAATCATTTTTAGATTCTGCTGTGTAGAAGAGGAAACCACGTTCCGCTATGTCAATTTGAGAATTTTGCAAAAAACACGGTTTCTATGAATGATAAATAAATATTTCGAAGCGGAACTCTATGTAGAAAAACGACTTTGGAAGTCGACATGACAAATATTCTTAATGGAGACATGAGTACAATAATACCGAACTCATAATCTTAACCTGCTGTCGTTAAATTTAAGTATTGCAAAACTTATCAAAGAAAGTTTGCCCTCAACATTAAGCGGTCGATAAGATTGGTAGATTGCTATAAAACGTGATGCTGGTTATCCTCTACACAACGCTTGGCAATCCTGTATCACCAAACTCCTCAACCGTACGCATAATGCTCCATTGACCCGTGACCAATATCTCCATATAAACACATCCACCACAGACTCATACCAGTCTCAGCGCGACTGTTAAATTCTGAAGATGTCCCATACAAAGGGTGACGAACAGTCAGTACTGAAATTGTTAAAGACGAGATTCTAGCTCGGAAGCTAAGATGAAGAAAGTATGGACAAGGAGCGCGAAAGTCTACGAGCCAGGTTGTAAGACTGGTTTAGCTTTCAACAGGTGTTTGGAGTTTGCATTTCTCCGAGTATCCTTCATAATATATATATATTTGCAACATTCACGAATGTAAAGTCGAAAACGACAAGGATATATTTCTTTGTAAATCTAACTTTGTACAAATCAATCCAAAGTAATTCAAAATACTTAGGACTAAATTCACTTTCATCGTGCAGCAAACATACCTTTAATGTCAACAATATATCAGGATATAAATCCATATAGTGTACGTGGAAAGCTAACAGTAGATAAAGAGAATTGTTAATTATATTTCTATTACGTTTGTAATATTCATCTTTAATTGATCTCGTTACATGTACAAAATAATTCATAAATATGTATAATATAAAAACAGGCATTCCAATTATTTATGTGTGTAACAACGCAAACAAGCATGATAATATAATTATCATGCAATTTTTAAGAAAACTTAGATATAATATATTAATTCGAATGCAGAAAATATTGGCGACTTGTTTCTTTCTTTTTGTACATAACTTGCTGTATACATAAGTACGGCTTCTGATTTTTACCAAGTAGAAAGAAGATACGGTGCAGGTATTCCAGTAGAACAACTTTACGATGTTCGAGTCTCAAAGGAGCAATAAAAATTATAACTGGGAAGAAAGCATAAAATACACACGCGAATCGTGCTGAAGCAATGGTAAGTTATAGTCACTTCTATACGGTCTACGAATTAACTGGAGATTTTATCCCAAAAATAGCGTAAGGTACAGTTAAATTAGTCAAGTAAACAATTTCAGCGAAAAAAATAATGAACTTTCCGAAAGTGTTGATAATACTGTTTACCAAGTATTACTATTTTAATTATAATAATATAAATAGATCAGTATAAATAACTAATTTATAATTAAATATACCTTTCCTCTTGCTAAAAACATGTACATGTAATGGGTGTCCCAAAATTAACGCAAGATTTGAATTTGTCGCCATTTGTGCAGTAAAGTGTTGGCAACCCTAAAAAAAAGAACAATTCGACAGCTGACAGTTTAGGGTTAGTAAAAATTGAGCGTTACACGATAAAACAACGTGTCTTCATTATTGAACAATATTTCAAAAATAATGAAAGCTGGGCGGCCGCAGTTCGAAAATTTCATACAAAATATGGTCGGAATAGTGTTTTAACTTCGTCAACTGTGAAGAGTTTAATTGAAAAATTCAGGGAGACGGGATCCGTTGGAGACGCCAAACGCACTGGTCGTCCAAAAACAAACCGTTTAAATGTCAATATCGAAGCAGTTCGTTAGAGTGTCAGTGACAATCCAGGAACCTCAATTCGGCGTCGTGGACAAGAATTGCAAATTTCAAGAAGCTCTCTACAGCGTATACTCACTAAAGATCTGTGTCTCCATGCTTACAAAATTCAATTAACACAACAACTGAAGCCTAATGACCATGCTCAGCGAAGAGAGTTCATTGAATGGATTAATGAATATCAACAAATGCATGCTGATTTTTCGAGCAAAATTATCCTAAGCGATAAACCACATTTTCATCTTGATAGCTTTGTTAATCGCCAAAATTACTGCTTTTGGGATTCTGAGAACCCACATGTGATTGTCGAAAAACAAATGCATCTACAACGTGTCACTGTTTGGTGTGGATTTTGGGCTGGAGGCATAATTGGGCCATACTTTTTTGAAAATGAGGCCGGTCAAGCAGTGACTGTTACTAGTGCTCGCTATCGCGACATGATAACACAATTCTTTCTGCCGAAATTGGATGATATTGATGTGGCCAATATGTGGTTTTAACAAGACGGTGTCACATGCCATACAGCCCATGAAATAATTCAATTACTGCATGAGACATTTCCAGGTCGTGTACTCTCTCGTTTCGGTGATCAGAATTGGCCCCCTAGATCGTGTGATTTAACACCATTAGATTTCTTGTTATGGGGTTACTTGAAATCACAGGTCTACGTCAACAAGCCCACCACCATGCACTGAAGGAGGAGATCCAACACTGCATCAATGAAATTCAGACACATTTATGCATAATGGTCATGGAAAATTTCGACAAAACGAGTGTGTATGTGCATGCAAAGTCGTGGAGGCCATTTGCCCGATGTGTTATTCCATAAATAATCCTATCCTATGTACTTTATGATTAAATAAAAGACTATAAACTGTGTTTTCTATTTAATTCAAATCTTGTGTTAATTTTGGGACAACCTTTATTTTATAATCTATTATATTTATAACTTTAATTAGAAATGTTTATTAAAAGAAAGGGCTTATCGGGTTTGAAAATCAAAAATTAATTATTGGACTAAGGCTAGACAATGTATTTCCAATTTTGTATTATAATAATTTTCGCAACGAAAGAAACGAAACTAGGTAGTTGTAAAACTTTATATTATAGAAGTAGCCAAACTTTATATACATACCACAGAAGTAGTGAAGTCTTAGTAGATGATTCCACATGCTTGTCGATATCGACTGGATGGGATTATAAAATAGTTTAATTAACAAGGTCTTCCTCGAATAATAAAGATCAATAAATTGGACATTTTAGTAAACGTGGGTGATGATTAATCGCTCTAGGGTTTGCGGTAGAATGAATCGTGCTTCTCATATACCTGTGTCATACTGTGTTATTTGCGAAAGATGAGTTCCGATTGTAACGGTTAGAATGGATATAAAGTTACTGTGATTAAACATCGGGTCAAACCAGGAAAAGCCCTATCAGCAATTCAAAATCTATGGCTAAAAGCCTAAGATTTTGTAAAAAGCAAAGAATAAGAAATTTGTCGTTCTTATACTAAGTCTAAAGTGTGGAAGCGTATTAAGAATAATTAATAAGTAGATATTATGATACAAGCAACTAACATGCATTGTACTATAGGGATATATAATGACAAATAAAAGAATATAAGACCACATGAATTACTTGAAAATTATTTTATTTATTAAATAAATACGGAGAAAATAATCAGGGAAAAAACAGTAATAAAAGAACATCTACAAAGTACTGAAAAATCTAGAAAATATGAAGCAATAACAAATAACAAACAAAGCTGAAATTCTATTATCCAATGAAAGTATAATGCAAAGAAGAAGATAAATTACGAAAAAGTACATATAAACTAAATATTACAATGTCTATGGAGCAAAATAGCAGAAATGTTTAAAAAGATAGTAAATTCCTAAAAAAACAATAAAATCTATTTATAGATTGATAGATATTAAGTCTTTTGTACTAGCTATGAAAATTATTTTTCATGTATTTAAAAAGTTAATTAATATTTTTTTTAAACGGGAATATCATCGAAGTTAATACAGTTGGTAGAATGAAATAATAACTTTCAAGATACAAATAGAAAAGTTGTTAGTCAAGGATATAAGTATAATGTCCTTACAATTCTTCAATATCTATCTCGATTACGTGCTTTCTAGAAAACTAGAACAGCAAAATGAAATAAAGGGGCTTATGTACATTCTCAACTGGCGGACCTTAAATACGTCTAAAGTCACAGAATATAAAGAATATACAATGTATACTCGATAAAAGGAAACAGAACCAGCGACACAAGGTGTATTTATTGTACCTCTTGTTGAGATTTGTATAAAATTTTGTGTTTTTCTCCAATCTCATTTTCTCCGTTTTTAATATAATATATCTATTTTAAGATATATTCAAAACGAAGAAGATGAGATTGGAGAGGAACACAAAATTTCCTACAAATCAATAGGAGGTGTAATAAATACACGAATTTTGTCATTTAAGAAAGCACAATTGACAGAAAGGGTGAATTAGATGCAGACGACACGAAGAATGTGGGCATATGGAACATTGAATAAAATATACTCATGAACACATATTAACTTAAAACTTAAATAACTTAGTGGAATTTAAACCTAGTCTTGTCCGAGAAAGTCTGAAAATAATACTAGTGTTTCCAAAAAAATGCTTTGGAAAAATACTGAGAATTTTTTAGCCCAACACTATTAGCAAAAGATCTATGAAAATGAACCAATCAAGATTAGAACGTAATAACGAAACGGAAATGGAGCGGGCTCGAGCATATTTGAAGAGAAAAAACGATGAAAACATCATAAAATAAGTACTGGAGAGAATTGCAATTGGAAGGAGAAGGAAAAAACCGTTGATAATATATAGAAGGAGAATAGAAGAAGATCGGGAGAGAACCGGTAAAAGTTGGAGAGAATTTGAAGCGGTAAGAACTAGACAACTACAAAAATTATGCAGCATAGTTTTCATTTTCATAATTGTTCGTAATTTACACTATATTTTACGCATTTGTTCATTCTTTAAAACCAGTAGTCAGCAAATCATCTTTTCACATTCGTCATCCCACGTTCCAAGACGATCATCGTCGGAAAATTTTTTCCTTTTCAGACTTTTTTATATGCGTTAGATACGACGCGGAACTACATAGAACTAGATTTAGGCTAAGGGTAAACGTTCTGGCATTTTCGCCAGATTCTTGCTAAGTAATCGACACACGCGTTGGAACGATGGGACACAGCATTGTCTTTGTACAAAGATCAGGTATCTTTTTCGAGCAGGGACGAATGCTTCCGATCAACAACAAATTCTGGACAGGTACTTCTCGGTATATCACTTTGCAGTACATACATCCAGTATCACGTTCTCTACAATTCTTGCCGGTAATGAAGACAGGCACGATTTTTTTCTTAGCGGTTCAATACATTCGTACGCTTTAATGGGCAAGTCATAGTGGTAAATCAAAATTTTGTTACCTATTAGAATGCTATTAAAAGTTACAATAACAAAAGTTTAAAACCAAAATAACTTTGGAAAAGCAAATAACAAATAAATATGTTGAAAAGTTGGAAAATATTGAACATAGCATACTTGTTAGAGATAGTGAATATATGCAATAGTTTATTTTTATGGCTCTGGCTGAAATTTACTGTAAAGCTGTCTGCACGTTGTCATTGCTTGAAATGCATTTCAACATTGTTTGCTTGATTTATATAAGAAAAATTCGATTGTGCAATATTTTGTCCAGGAGGATATGAAATGTGTATATACACAACTACTTATGTTATGTACTTATTTGGTTTTTGTTCAATAAGACAACGCAATTTAGTAACATAAATCAATATTTTTCTAATTGATGATGATGATCCATTGCATAACTAAATATTTACGTTTATTTTACTGGTTGGTATCTATTACAATTTCTTCTTAACTTTACAGAATCAATAAAGGTTTATCGTTTAATAATTGTCTTTTGTAACTAACCGACGACATAGTTGTATTTATTTCTAACTGCAGTTTATATACATATATTCTATGCTATCGGGAAGCATTCATTGGGTAATGTACGGATGTAAAACCAACATATAGAGAGGGAATAATATTAAAACATTATTTTAGATGCTTTTTAATATAATATATCAATAAAATGGTTTTTATATTAATATTCTTACGATGTCAAAAACATTTCCAAGTTGTAGATTATGTCGTTATCACTAAATAATTTATGAAACTCACTTCATTGCTAACTGAAAAGAGAGCGATCGTTTTAAACGTGCCAAGATTAATGATTTGGTTTTCTAACAAGACCCTTTTTACGGTGTGTGTAATTTATTTTAAATTCCGAAATGGAAAATAATGCTTTTTCGAATTCAATTTTAGGATTTCTAATACTAATAATAGTATTATATATAAATCTACCTAACTATCAAATGGTTTTAATTTATGTTTGACAATGGTATAATATTATACTTACTCACTAGTTTAGTTTTAGGCCAGGCTTTTGAACAAATACATTTCTTTTTAAATAAGTGAAATGAAAATAGTGCAAATTCCAGAAATTACAGAGAGACAACTTTCTTTAACGCCACATATAAAGTAAGAGGATAATTCGATGAAAGGTGAGACTGAAACATTTGAATTACAGCAACAATGTTTTCTATTTTACAACTTATTTTCCTTCAGCATTAATACATTTGGATCAGCGGTGCTGGAGTATCATTATATGAATTTTATGATTATCAGAATCAAGTTCGACAAAATACTGCTTTACTTTCACAATAACTTTTTTGTTTGCCTTGAATTACCTTTTGGCGAGGAACAATTTGAATTTTGGGAATAAATGTAGTCTGAAGGTGCTAGATCCCATAAATAGACATAGTTGGGGCACAATCTGAAGTCGTAATTTATTGTTTTTCCAAAACGATGCGGCGGTAGTATGACGGTGCATTATCATGAGCGAATAGCACTTTTTTTTTGAGAAATTGCTGATCTTTTTTCAGTAATAACATCTTGCATTTTCCCCAGAAGGGAAACAGAATATGCTCTATTGATAACTTGATCCTTTGCGAGATACTCGATAAGAAATATACCCTTCATATCCCAAAATAACGTAGCTATTACCTTTCCTGACGAAGAAAACTTTTTGATCTTCTTTGGCGACCGTAACAAAGTAACGCAATAAATTTATTAAATTGATGTTAAAGAGCTTCAAATTCATTGAACATTCGCGCTCTTTTATGTTTTTCACCTGCATTCAGAAAACGTGACACCCACACAACAGATAGCTTAGGCATACCTAATTCAACATATAAAATATATTGTACACGTTCAATAGACATATCTATAGTCTTTACAATCTCATCTACTTGTTTCAATCTCATCTACTTTCACTTTTCATATGTTACTAATCTAGAAATGGTTGAAAGAGTTCAACCATTTCTGGAATGGTAACATGTTTTGGTGGGACGTTCTTCATCTTCGAGGCTAATGTTTCAACGGTTACAACGAGCAACTTAACGGCAAATAGTGGTCTTCGAAGGAGCATTGTTGCCGAAAGTTTGCTACATATACGTCGAAATCTTAATTATATTCATCTTCTTAAAAACAAGTACTGAATTCCAGCACGAATACGGATTTTCTCCATTTTATAACTTTCTCTAAACAAGTCTTCTTTAACCAACTGATGATACTGAAAATTTAAATAGGTCCTGGCCTACTCGAAGAGAATATCAATTTTCTATCGCAAAATAAGCACAAGGCAACTTTCACCATCCGCCAAATCTCTTATTATCGACACCGTTTCAGCAAAAGGTTAAGAAATACATAGAAAAAAAGATTGGTCAATATAAGAATGAATTTAAATAAGGTATGTCAATGACACACATTTTAGGTGAGATATGTTAATAACACACATTTTGAAATAAATAATTGAGAAGAACTCTGAATCAAACATAGAAACACATATACTATTTCTCGAATTTAAACAAATTTCTGGTTACCAAATCGATGCTTGCCTTTTTTGGAGACATGACGTTGTATAAATTGAAAAATATTCGCCTATACAAAACTATGTCCTGTAGCATATGCAGCTCGATAAGGTAAACTCCACTTTATTTTCAACAATCGCACTAATAGGTTTTATTTATTTTAATAAATTGTTTTTTTTTGGTATGAAGTAATAAAATTAACTGCAAGTGATATTACAGAAGAATTGCAGTTAGCAAATGGTGTTAAGAATATTTTCTCCTTTCACAAACGTTTGTTGAGGCTACCAACGTTTGAGAAATTTGCTATATTTTCAATAAATTATGGAAATACTTTATAGAATAATACAAGATACTTTATCATTATCCATAACTGTATCATGCCATGGTGAAAATAACTAAATTTTAAAGTTTATTTTAATTCATTAGCAATAAATACGTTTTATGTCTTTCAGAATTTGTATATTTTTTATCGTCGCGGAGATTTTCCATGCAGCTAGATGCTAACGATTATAGAAGACATAATTAAGGATTAACATATATACTTTTCACACTTAGGCGCTTTCAAGACGACTTTTTCTAAGGCAAACAACACTGGGCTACGCAAATATAGGAAATTCTCACAAGGGTTTCATACAATAGGATCGCAAGCTTCAAATTAAATTTGAACTCAAATTTGTTCGTCCGAATTTTAAAAAAATACTATTTAACAGTCCAGGATCTTTTCTGTTCAGGCATAGCACATGATGAGTGTTAAATGGTTTTTCTACCTTCATTCCAGGTATACTATCGCATACGTTTTGACTGTCTTGAAAATGTTTCCTGTATTCAAAAACGATGGATCGAAATCACCTTCACCACATACTACAATTACTGTTAACAATTTTTAATCTAGTGAAATGTATCAGATAGTACTCATGTTCGAATTTAAGTCGGCTAATTATAGTGATATATTTTCTTGGTACGTTACACTTAGAAAACCAAACTGTGTCGAAGCATATCTAGAAGAAGAGTTTTTAACATAGTTATTGCATTGATTTTCCAAATTTTTTTTGTCTTCCTTTTAACAAACAGAAAGCGTCTTCCAAAGTTATACTTTCCTCATCTAATTGCTCTAAGGTACTACCTCGTTATATTCAATACCGACATGAGTCCTGACCAATATAAAATTTATGTAATAACTGAATCTGATCAATTCTGCTAACTTAAATTTGATATGTTGGATAATGTGGTTTAACATTTGAGATGGTTGAAATATCGACTCTAGTGCTTCTAATACGAGAGTTTGATAATATTGTAGCACATTTCACTTGATCGGTATAAATATATTCCAAAGCAAAGAATAGCAAACACTTCTGCTGAAAATACAGATGCATAGGCAGATAAATTGCATTGACGTGTATATTTGGTTTTGTCCTATCGTCCTTCTATGAGGATCTCCATTTAATAATAGGTGTAGTGTGTTATTAGTGATCGATGCCGGTTCTGTAAAATGGGATAAATGATGTCCGTGTAATAGAAAAAATTCAGATAACCTTTGATTTGATCTCCAAATATGATTGTGAAGATCTAAAGTACCTCTAAACGCTACACGCAAAAGCGGAGATGTTTTATTCTTCTAATATCTTTAGAGTTAAATCTTAAAAATTGAGTTTTGAAATGTTAGTAATGATGTGGTTATTTATATAGACGCACTTCATTAAAAATTTTTCTGCAATTAATTTTCGGCTTAGGTTCCATGGTTCCTGCATGCAGTGCCTCAATCGATGTAGATTGAGATACATTGCTGCCAGACGTCTCCGTAACGTTTTATTTTGGATTAAATCTATCTTTTTCAGCAAGTAATTACTCGCCGATTCATAGAGAATTTATTCATAATCTATAAAAGATTTTATGCAGGATTTATAAAATACTAAACTAAAATTAATTTCCGCTTCCCACCATGTTCTAGATATCATTCGCAAGAAATTTACTGCTAGATATTTAACGTGATTGGATAAATGGCGACCTAAAGCAATGAAACTGTGGTTACTAATGTTATAATTAGTGAAAATTGTGACTTTAGTTTTTTTTTTGTTGATAATTCTAAACCATTCTACCAGCACGATTTGTCAATCAAATCCCCCCATTATTTTTTTAGATCGATCCATATTTGTATGTTTTACATATATGGTAGTATACACAGGACTCCTCTCCATATTGTATTATTTTAGTGTTAGGTTGTTCAAAGTGAAAATCTTTAATGTGTACGCTAAAAATTAAGGGTCGTAAAAGTGAATTCTGAGGTAATCCATTATTTATTCTTCGTGGGCCAATCTTGCCATTGTCTGACCTTCTTATGTAAATGGTACAGTTCTGATGGAAATTAACCAAAAGATGTGCAATGAAAGGTGGTATACAAAACTTGATCAGTTTATTTCTGGGAACCGATAAATTTTCAGAAGTATAAGCACATTTAAAGTTGAGAAAGACTGCATAAGGATATTCATTCTTTGATTCATATTACTGAATATCAATTACATTAGATATGAGTTATTAACTAGTCAACTCACATCTTTAAAAAACATCTACTTTAAGTCGATTTAGGCCCATTTTTTCAATTGATATTATGTTATTTTTATTTTTATATTTTTTGCAAAATATGTCCTACATGGATAGGATGTAATTTACTTAAATTTTGATTGTTTATATTTTTTAATGTATATAAAACTAAATATTTTGTATATTATAATACTTTAACATTTTGTAGGTTGAAAGACTTGTACTCGTTTTTCTGAATGCCTTCTACTTCTTTCTCTAAGGTACCAGATGTGTCTGTATCTTTACTTGACCTTGTACTTGAATTGATTTGCTCAGTTCTTTCCTGTCTCGATTCTTCCATTTCTTCCTCAAGAATAGACTTCACTATGTACACATTTCCGTGTTTGGCATTTTGGGGCCTACTATATAGGGGTGGCATTTTATTAAACACTAAGGCATTTCGTTTTTCTGTTTATATATATTTAACTTAAAAAAACTAATAATTTATAATTTATTGAAGTCCTAAAATACAAAAGCTCTCTTTATTTACGTGTATCATTGGTGATTACTCGACTAGAACAAAATTGAATCTCTATAATAATTACTAATTAACACTTTTTTGGTGTGATAAGCACGTAGTTGCAGATTAATTAGTTTCTTAGTTGAATGTTTAGGAATCTGCGATTAATTACTACACGACGGGGAAAACTATCAAATGCATTAGAACTTGTGTCATTAGCATAATTTGTTTTCGACTTCCATTCGTCTTCTCTAAACTAATTACGTGTAAAATAACTTCCAATGTACTTGTAATTGGATTGCATATAGCGGTTCCCATTATGCATTATATAAGTAATGATTTACGAGTATAATACATAATATATTTCGAAAACTAATTCTATACTTAATCAGTAAGAAACAAATACATCACTAAAACTTTGTAATAAATTTAAGCGACAATATTTTCCTTCTTTTCGAAATTTAAATTTCGATCAACGTTGTAATATAAACAATAGTAATTATGGTTGTTATAATAATAAACGAACATTAAAACAAGAGCCAAATTTAGCCACATGTCACATCGACTATAAAAAGCATTAGATTTCATATCACAAAATTGCCCACAATAGGGGGAGAATTCATCAAAGATATAGACACAGTTTCAGTGCAACAGACAGTAGCAGTAGTTGAGCCCTGAAGATGTCCCATATGAGTGGGTACGAAACGTCGGCAGTTATACCAGTGACGGGGTTCCAGCCCGGAAGTCCAGAAACAGATAATATAGACAGGTAGCTTTAAATTAACCAATGCAAACTGGTGTATATTGAAATTGAAAAATTTAAGGCTAATGAAAATAAAGAAACAACTACGAAACACTCACAAATATATAAGGGAATGAAACATGTAAATCCTTGGAATTCGAACAGAACACAAAAATAAACCATTCATATGTAAAATAACAGATTAAGACAAAATATGACTGACATATATAAAAGCTCAAACCTTAACTTCAGATATAGGTTCGAAGCTATTAACACATGTACAATACTAGTTTTTAGATATTGTTTCGGTATAATTAAATGTGCCAACACGAGGCTAACAAAATATTATATACTTCATTCAATTCCCTGCATAAAGCGAATTGCTACTGTCAAAAAAAAGTAAGCATGAATTGATATATAAATATTTTAAAACTCTCTAAGAAAATACTACCGAAACAAAAATACAAGCACAAACAAAACAATCACTTCAACGTACAAAAATATACACCACTAAATCTAAAACAAGAAAGCATAGAAGTGAGATTAACAACAAAACAAAAGAAAGTGACAAATTTCAGGAAATCATTAAAACAAGAGCATAGACAAATGCTACTGTATATCATACCAATGTCTAAAAATACAACAATTGTACCCAGAAATGGAAGGATTAGTATAACAAGAAATGCGATCGTTATAAAAAATAGAGAAAATACATAATTAAAGAATCCATAGTGACAATTGAAAATAATTTCATTATTTTAATAAAATAGTAGACCATGAAATAGGGTGTTATAGGCAATAGTGTGCCTTTCCAGCAAGTGAGTGGCACAACAAAAGCGATAATTATACATCAGAAACTCCCACTCAAATGCTAACTTTCGGAACCTAACACAATGTATTATTACAAATATTCTCTACAAAGCAGACCTAAGAACAATTATTATAAACAATACGCGGACACGTTAATATATACGAACAAACTACAAGTAATAGACCAAACATTCACTTTGAAAAAACAAAACTTGCGCGAATGAGAATAATTGAAATGTAAAGAAATCCTGGTTGCGAAGCGTTCGAATTACTCTTATAATTTCGCCAAATAGCTGATGTCAAGTTTAAAAGTGTTCTGTTCATATAGGCGATGACATCGCATTTGTACATTTGGCGGGATGAATACGAGTTTCTACACGTTTCCTTCCTTCGGACAATTCCATGTTTGTAGGATAGAAGGAGGTATAACTTTTCCTCATTTTTCACAGTATCGCAAAAGATGCGATAAATCATAGAGAATAAGTTTGTTAATGAGACCGCAATTTGCTTGATGAGAGTTGAATTACTCGTCATTTGAACTATTCTCGCTTAAAGCCACTAAAAGGCTTATGTGAAGTTTAAAAGTGTTCTATTCATACACGCATCGTGACAACGTAGTTGTACATTTGGCGAGATGAACATGAATTTCTATACATTCTCTTTTTTCGGACAATTGTATGTTTGTACAATAGCAGGAAGTATAGTTTCTTACTTGCACTAAAGAACTTCAAAATTAGGTAATAACAAAACCCTAGAAATAAGTTCATATATACACAAAATTTTTTAAAAGGCACAATTTTTAGAAAATTGTTTAATTCGCAGACTTGACGAAAATCTGTTATTTGAACAACACCGTGGTACTCGTAACTGATGCAAAATCTGAAATAATAACTACAGAAATTAAATTGAGGTGCGCGTCATAGGCGTGCACTTTCTAGTATGTACATAAAAGCAATAATAAGCTGTAATTTTATAAAACCTTGTGGAACACAAACCATTATAAACGTCTTTCGTGAAGTTATAAAATGGACAACCTCGGTTAAATATTTCCAACATTAGATGTGTGGAGAAATATGTTTATGTGCAGAAAATGAGCATCCTACATTTAGTGACGTTAAATTTGCATAATACAAATAACTTAACGGATCTGTAGACGCGCTTTCACAAATTCGTCTTAGTGTGGCAAAACCTTAATCCTTGCCTAAAACACTCTCAAGCTTTTACCATTTTGACAAATGCCTCACACGATAACGAAGGACTTGCTAATTTTTCTATTGTCTCCACTAATTCGAAGTAATGGTTCTGAATAATTTTCAAATCCATTTTAGCTTGATTATCTTCACATTTTGACTAGCTTGTCTTGCTAGCTGCAGCATTTTCGGATCGAATTTTAAAACCACCTTCTCTGTGTCCTCAAAATATTTATAATAGTAAAACGCTGAAAATTAAAGTTTTCCAATGCGTTTAACTTTAATTTTGAAATTACTGTTGTTGTACTGCTGAAGTAATTTCAAAATTAATGTTGAAATTACTTCATTGTTGCACGTCACTGGAAGTTGAAGATGACGATTGAAGTGGTGCCATTGTATGTACCACAAAGTTAACAACATAATTTTTTTAGAATCTGTTTTTTCGACCACAAATAACGACAGTTTCTTATTTTTCAATTCGGATTTAATCCTATGTTCAATACGTTGTCCGGCTAGGTAACAGATAATTTCAGAATGAACAAAATGATTCACTGGATAATAAAGTAAACAGTAGATAACACAAAATCATTGTTGCACATAAATGAAATAAAATTCTCCGTTCGATTTTACGTCAGTTTTTTTTGATATGTGTTTCGTATTCCTCACGTGTCGTTCGTAATGGCTTTTCGCTCAACACATTAGAAACATATAGCAAACTGTACTTTTAATTTATGCGCCATTGTAAATTAAATCAGGATCCAGCAATCCGTTGCAAAGCAAATACACGTCGCTCTTAACATACATACTAATATGTAATATCGAATTTGTGGAAACTGCAGATCGAGAAGGAGATTGCACGTTAACCTGGAACGCCAGTGGAGCACATCTCGAAATGTATATCTCTAGTCATAACCCCTCATAGGAGTCCTTAACATATTGTAAATACGGTTTTGTGATTAACAATAACTCTGGAAAATCAGTTGCGTCAAATAGAGTTCACACTTAAAGTACGTGTATGTGAGTGAAGTGAAACGTTTCCCAGCGATAGGCGGAGAAAGTGCGATAGGGAAATATACGCCATATTATTTAATAATATTAATAATAGTAATTAAAGTATAGTAATAATAGTAATTAAAGTATAGTAATGATAGTATTAATAAAAATGTGTATTAAAATTGAAGCTTACGAAATAAGAAAGTTTACCTAGTATCATCAAATAAAGTAAAATAAATTTGTTAATTATCGTTATAATGTTCGATTCTACAACAAAATTAACAGCTACTGCATTAGATGTATCGAAACGAATTTCACGTAAATGCGAAATATTGTTAAAATTTTTTTATTATTGAAATAAGTACCAAATAGAAAATGTTTGCATGCATTGCTAAATAATCTGGAAGAATCAATAATATTGCTTAACAAGCCAAACAAAAAGCATAATTATATCATATCAAATCTTCTTTGGCCAAATTCTTGAAGCTGATTCTATGCATAACTCCTGCAAGTAAGCTTATACACATCTATGCTGTATTTCAAACATTTTGTTAGCAGAATGTATCCATAATAATATAGCATAATGTGTAACAGAGTGAAATATCACATAATAAACTGTTTTTAAATAATTTAAAGATCATCAATTGGTATGAGATTTGATTAAAAAACTGTTGTGTTAAATTTCTTACACAGTTCTTTGAAACGAGCAAGAAGATGTTGAAAAAAATTATTTGTTAAGGACCGTATATGATCATTAATGTGATGCAAATTAAGAATTTTATCTTGTGATTTCGAGTTTGCTTGCAAAGTAATTATTGAAAATTTCGATGGAAGATTGAAATTTACTGCCGTGGTATCGTCTGCGAATGATATAAATTAAGTGTTAATTAAGTGTTTAAATTATAATTTGGTGGATAGTTAATATAAATAAAAAATAAGCAAGGGTTCAGAACGGAACCTTGGGTTCACTGTGTATGATGTTCCGAATTTCTTGTGAAACAACAGCAGTAATTGATAAATTGAAATTGTTTCAATAAAACCGTTTAACGCAATCTCAGTATATACTAATGTTTTACTAGTTATTGCTGACTGAGGCCTGATAAAGAGGATGAATACAAGAGACTTAGAGATAGGTATAAAAAACAATTGTAACACTTCCTGCGGTATTGATATTAAAAATTTACGAACAGAATACAAACAGAGAAAATAATAGAACCAATCTTATCAGCAATCTAGAGAAATTTTCCGGAAAGAGGAAGTGCTTATATTTATACATATACCTATATATATATATTGAGAAAGCTTTTGATAGATTGCTACTGTATAGATTGGTTTACAGAAGAGGGGGATAAAAAGTTAACTGACATGATCCATTAAGTGGCTATATAAAAATAAGAGAAATTATGTAATGTGTAATAACTTGAAATCGAGAGGATTTAAGATTATGGATAGATTAAGATAAGGAGGTAAACTCAGCTTTGTTCATAATATCCATTATGGTAATATTATTAAAGGATGTGCACCGAAGTTGAAGAACCTGCATGTGGAGTACAAAACTTTACAGGCAATAAGTCTGGTGATGCGTTGGTGGACGATGTGATGGTGTTGTCTGGAAGAGAAGAAGACTTGAACAGAAATCTCGAACTGTGGAATGGGAATGATTGAGGTTTGGTATAAAAAGAAGAAATTAATGGACATACAGTTCAATGGCGAGAGTTTAAAACAGTTTAATAATTTTCCATTTGGAGTTAATAACATTGATCGACAGAGTTTTTGCCTAAGTCATTAACTGACAACTTAACACAGCATCTGCAAAGTACAAATTTTTCGAAAAGTACTAGTATTGGTCTCTGGTTATGAATAAAATGCACATCGGTTGATCTATACAGAATGGCCGGCAATTTGGTCTACTCCAATAACATTTGTGAGTTTTTAAAGTTTACGGGATTCATCGTGTCCTCAGCAGGAGATTATTCATAGATTTGCCAAACACTGGCCTAAACAGTTTTTTCACATAACGGTAACTTTTACCGACCCATTCCAATAGGCCTATTAAGGAAATTTACAATAATCTGAAAATTTTGTTAGAAAAGATATAGTACAAAAACTGTTGGAATATTTGTGCAGATTATAAAGTTATTGCAATTATTTTGGAAATGCCATCAAGTTACAGTTGTTTTTTATGTGTTCCGAAAAATCATCACAGGGAAAACATCAGCCGTCGGTGGAAAAAGTAAAGATCATAACATCACTTCTGCACTAGGGTTCGTGACAAACTTTGTTAAGGTACTGGTTCAAGAAAGTGAAGGTTTTAAACAGTTTAGAGAAAAATTCACAAAAATATCGAAAGGAAAACTAAAAAAGTATATTTTTGATAGACCTCAGATATGAGATATGTATAGTAATTTAACAGCGCGAAAGAAAACTGTGTGGGCGTCCATAACACAAATTCTTACTAAACTTTGGTAATGGGTATGATGTAAGCATATCACGGTGCTGATTGCAATATATCCCTTAAAGTGCCACTACATGGGCTTTTGTTCAGAAGATATGGGCGACGTTAGTGATGAGCACTGCGAGCGTTTCCACCAAAACATTTTGGAAATGGAAAAACTGTATTAGGTCAAATGGAATCCTATAATGTTAGCAGATTACTGTTGAATATTAAGAAGGAAGACGGTGGATATTGTTTATGAGAGACAATACAATATTTCATTACACTTCTAATTCTAAAAATTTGAAATTTACATTAAAATATACTATAAACAGAAAAATATTTTCATTAAAATTCAAATGAAATTATAGCTAATTTGGCCATTTTCCTATTATTAAAATAAATAGGAGATGGTACTAATCCTATAAGAATTAGTTTTTGTCACTTGACGGCAAAACCAAAAGATTGCCAATGTAATCAAACCAAACCATAAACAGGAAATGGAGACAAATGAAAGGCTAGATTATCTGCTTCTGGGCTTCCAGGCTGGAACTGCGTCACTTATGTATCTGCCGACGTTTCGTACCCGTTTGTATGCTCAACTACTGCACTGAAATTGAGTTTCGGTGCAGTATTTGAGCCCTGAAGATGTCCCATACAAATGGGTACGAAACGTCGGCAGATATACAAGTGACGCAGTTCCAGCCCGGAAGCCCAGAAGCAGATAGCATGAACCACGATCGCGGAAGTCTACGTACAAGATTGAAAGGCTAGATAATACAAATAAAGTATTCGCCGAAATGAGAAAGAAGTTTATTAACAAAAACGAATTCTAGGAAAACGAAACTGATAATCTTCAACACCATTTGTAAACTGATATTTAATACGGATGTAAAAAACATGGATCTTACCTGGTAGAATCAAAAGCGAAATACAGGACCTCGAGACATATTATTTACCTAGAATAAGAAGGTAAGAGACTGTGCTAGAAACATCTAAGTAAGAGAAGAACTAGGTTTAGTTTATATAGGTTATTCAATATATGAATTGACACACGTAATCAATGACATTTGTACTAGGTCACCAAATATATGCTTCTGCTGAGTATGTTAGATATCAACTGATTGCTAAAAATAATAAGAGATAATAGAATAGAAAATCTCAACATTGCATTAGTGATTTGCAGGGCTGCAATCGCAATAACAATAAAAATGCTAGTAATTGTCATTAGGTTAGGTGTTTTAAGAAAGTAATATTTGTCATTTTGCGAATTCTAATTCCTATCGTGAATACGGTATACTAGAAAATGTAGAAGAGAGCTGATGGAGACATATGCAAAGTATAAATCAATGAAAGCATTCCAGTGAAAAATATGCGGAATGCCAGAATGCATTATAGAAGTATCGGAAAACTAAGAAAAGAATGGAGCAAGATGCTGATAGAAGTAAAAATTATAGGAAAAACAGAAACGAAAGTCAAAATAATTGCTTGAATTACAAAAGTAAGGAAAAATATCGTTTATTTTTAATTTTTTTTTCTATAATGTCATAATTTAAACTGAAAAGAATCAATTCCTATTATTTAAAATTGTTCAGAGATATATTTTAATCATTTCATAAGTTACTGGATTTTCCCGATTTCATTATTTTGCATCATAATTTTCGACCTTTTTTCTATAAAAGTGTTAGTCAAAATTGTAATTACATTCAATTTGCAAGTAAGGAAGAATATGGTTAATTTCTAATATTTTTTAAATTTCAAAATTTAATATGAAATAAATTAATTCATATTATTTTAAACTGCTTAGATAGAGATATTAATAATTTCCAACGTTATTTGATTAATCCCCTTCCTGATTAAATTATTTCGCTTCATAATTTTCAACCTTTTTTTATAATAGTGAGTGACATATTAATCAAAATTGAAATTACATTCAATTCTAAAAATCTTAAAAAGGTCTTTATCAAGACTACCCTATACAGTTATAACTTGATTTTAAGTCTTTAAATGAAAAAAATCTATTATAAATGACAATGCAAGGTACGTTTTTATTTTAAAGGACGTAGTCGCGAACAATGTAGACAATGAAACTTATCCGAAGTTTTTATTAATTATTTCCGTTCACTATTCTAATAGGTAGTCTTGTCAAATTCTAATTTTTGAGAATACGATAACTATGATTTGCATATAATGATAAATATTTGCTATAGGTAAATAACACAACTGAGTGCTCAAAAAATATGTGGAGTGTTGACCAATGCCATACGTATATTTTTTTATTGCCGGCCATGTTTGGAGAATTTTAAATACCAGACAACAAATGCATGTACCCGCACGTAAATGTAAATACTCCAGTCTTTAATAGGCTATATAATGGGCTATTTATTTGCCGGGATCGATATTTGAACGCCAATTGTTTCGTTAATGTTTCCGGTGTCAACCAGTAGTTTGTATTTTTAATACTCATATTTTATGCAGAGCCACCTACATCTTCTGGAATGTTATTTATAGTAGTTGCGAGGGTAGACACTGAATTTGTCAATGTGGCCCAACATTAGTGTTGATTCACAAAAAGAAAAATCGAAATACATACATACATATGTACCTTATTGAGAATCCTGTTTTTTTTTTAAAGTTAAAAAGTATATGCAGATCATCATCAGAATAATAATCTGTTTTTTACAGATGTACAGTAGTGTACGAGGATAGTTTGACAAGTAGTGAGAATGACACTCTAATTGATAAAACAAATGCACTGTAATTTAGGTTGCCTATTTATATGTTTACATTCCGATATTTAGATAAATCGGTTGATTAGTTTATTTTTGACAGCTGATTGAAAAAAAAGCAACACGTCGTTTTGTTAAAATGGAAAAAGCAGAGTATCGTGCGGTGATTAACTACTTCGTAATTAAGGGTATGAAAGCTACCGAAATAAAAGATCAGTTACGGGAAACATTAGGTGAATCTGCTCCATCATCTGGCACAATAAGTAGATGGGTAAATGAATTTAAACGTGGTAGAACAAGCTGTCTTGATGAAGTGCGCTCTGGAGCACCCAAAATCGTGACTTCTAAGGAAATGATTATAAAAATCCATAATATTATTACGCAAGATCGATGACTCAAAGTGAGAAAGATAGCAGACATGCTAAACATTTCAACAGAACGCGTACACCATATTTTAATGAAAGAATTGGGCATTTCCAAGCTTTCGGCAAGATGGGTGCCGCGATTGCTTACGACTGATCAAAAGTTCACTCGTTTGCGCATTTCCAATGAGTGTTTGGACCTTCATAAGCTGAATTCGGTTGATTTTTGTAGGCGATTTGTTACTTGCGGTGAAACTTGGATACACTACAGTACACCCGAAACTAAACAACAGTCGAAACAATAGTTAGAACGTTGTTCTGCACCTCCAAAGAAAGCGAAAACCACTTTATTGGCAAACAAGGTGATGGTATCAATTTTTTGGGATTCAAAGGGCATTTTGCTCATTGATTACCTTCAGAAAGGTGCCACAATAAACGAACAATATTATGCAGAACTGCTACTAAAATTAAATGTTGAGATTCGTGCTAAATGGCCAGGAATGGCAAAGAGAATGATTCTGTTTCACCAAGGCAGTTGCATTTCCAATTACTTCCGCATGCGCCTTATTCGCCGGATCTAGCCCCTTCCCACTTCCATCTTTTTCTAAAATTGAAAACGGCACTGGGTGGAAAGAAATTTTCGTCTAACGACGAGCTTATCATCTTCGTAAATGAGCATTTTGCAAGCCTTCCGGAATCGCATTTTGGAGATGACATAAGGGCATTGGAGCAGCGTTGGAATAAATGTATTGCTCTTTTAGGAAAATATATTGAAAAATAAAAATTATTTTGTATTTAAAAAATTCGTTTTTGTTTTCCATTCTCACTACTTGTCAATCTACCCTCGTACATGAATAAGCGACCAGTACAATTTATTAAAGAATGTGAATTTGCTCTAAAAAAAAGAGGCAGACATACTAAAATTTTATTTAAAAGTCTGATATTTCTTAGTAAAGCGTTAGAATGGAGAAAATTAGTTTATTCAGAATATTAAATATTAAAAGATTTTGAAGATCCATGAGATATTACAGGGTATGGTCTGACATGACGAAGCAGCTCTAAGGGCTGTAACGTAGCAACTGCTACGAACTGGCCGTCTATTATTAATCCAGAGTTTAACTTCCAGGTACTTATTTTAACAGCTTAAAGTGAGCTGGTGGCGAAAAAAATAATTACTGCATAGAAATTTGGATTACATTAGAAAAGTTTCTATAAGTATTTCTACAAATTCTGATATCAGGAATAGCGACTCAATGCGGCATATCAATTATTTTGTTAAACTTATTAGTTTTCAAAACATAGCATAGAAAAACTCTCTCGTAAAAGTTATTTGTTTGGCAACTATATCGATTTCTGCTATGTTTTACAATGTATCGAAATTAAAATCTCTGGAAAAAAATCGTTATAGCTTAATATTTAATCAAAACCACTTGAACAGTATCTTTAATAATATTGTAAATAAATCTTATAAATACGAGTATTATTTCACGTGTAAACAAAGTAAGGAATAGAAAAAGAACAAATAATTAAGTTATATCGGAGAAGACTTCTAATAAAAAAATTCTATTTTATTCAACTAACAATAATAATGTTAGTTACATTTTATCTAATATTATTTTAATGGTTCTAAATTTTTGATTATTTTGTAATAACAATAAACAAAAATAAAACTACGTAAAATATAAACTGTAAGAACAATAACATATGTCACCTCCAACTATAAGTGTGGTCAGTCTGAAACTATATAAAAATGGAAAATTTTTATACATCAATGGTGGTTGATCATTCAAGGGTAGATAGAGAAATCGCGAGAACGCGACAGGAAAAACAACTTTTTGGGGAAAATTGGACTTATTTTTCTACATAGACTTTCAATTCTACACGCTTTGTGTTACGCTTTTCAAGACCTTTTAATCTTTCAAAAAATAGAAACTACCTATTCAGTATTCGATGAGAATTTCTTTTCAGGTAACTATTTCTTCGGGTTTGATAATTAATGAGCTATCATCGAAATTTATGCAGTTTCGACATTGACTTGCCGACTTGTGAGACGGAGCATTATCCTGGTGGTATAAGACTTCCTTCTTTACCAGTTGAAGCCTTTCAAATTTAATTTCTTTGTTGCATCTGTCTAATAACCACTCGTAATACTCACTTATTATTGTCTTCCCATAAGACAAGTTATTAATAAAAGTTATGCCTCGGATATCCTAAAAGATGGTAGCCATCACAGAGAGAATCGCCTTAGCCTTCTTTGTTAGTTACTTTTAGTTGTTCTTACTATATCAGACGTTGTGCACCCTCTACGCTTGTTCTACAGTGTTTACATTCAGAAATCTACTTTGCAACTGTTGGGAACTCCATCGAACGTTTTTATTTATTTAGCATTTATGCCTCTTAAGAAAAGTATTTTATCGTTGCATGGAACCTGTTTTTATTCATGATTAAGAAAATGCACGAATTGTTTATTTGTATATGTTTGAAAGTTTACAGTTTCAAGATAATTGGTCGGCATGCGCGCGTATCGCCATCTTCGTATTCGTTCTAGAAACATAACGATCTATCCTTGTATGTGAATTTCATAATACCAATATCCTATAATCAGTTATTACATATTTAAGGTAAGATCGAATCTACAAATACTACGTTGATTAAGAAAGTTGTTTAATAAAACATCATATATTTATTAGTGTTCATTTTAGCCCTCCCAACTGCAGTTGTTATAGAGTATAATTCAATTTTCGAAAGACTTTTCGTATTCACGTTTCGTAATTGTCCTTCGATTTTTCTTTTATCTATTCAATGCTCACTTGAAAACAACTAACCAAAAAAAGTAACATGCTAGGTGCAGTGAATATAACAATTGGTCGACACTATATGATTGCAAAATGCATCATTACGGTAATAATTAATGCTCCTCACGAATTGTTTAATCAGTCGGTAGAAATTTCTTGTGCAAAACGCCAAAATAATCGAAAAGCAGTGACAAAAACCGTCTTTTGAGAGAGTTGACAATTTTTATTTTCAATATTGGTTCATTTGGGCAACCTATTAATTTTTGTTGTTTTTTTAACGTATAAAACTTGCAAACACATATTTCGTCACCAGTAAAGATGTGTAAATGTAGAATCAGAGTTTTAGTTGAAAAGCATCTAGTTAGGGACAACTACACGTTCTCTTATTTATAGTGATTTGGCATCAATTCCTTTACAAGATATTTCTACACTATATCATCATTTAAATTAGTTTCAATTGTTTTAGAAGATATTCGAATGTCATTAATCATCTCATTGATTTCCAAACATTTTCTAATTTTTTATCGATTTTTGACATTAACGTGTGGTCATTATAAGGATCGTCTTCCACTAATTCACACTAATTATGTCGTTTTCGGTAAAAAATTATAACCGCCATGGCGTCTTTAAAAACAATAAATTGACATATTAAGCTGGTATTTGGAGGTACTGTAAAAAAGCAAATATCAGCAACAAAAAAAGAACCAAATTATGCAACTTTGACCTCCAATTGAATTGAAAAATTCGAGGTTACTTATGAATAAGGATTTCAGGACTTGTGCGTCTGATGAGATGGATAGTGCTGAATTTAATGCTGTTATTAGGTACTTCTTGTAAGGGTTATCAGCAGTAAAATATATAATGGTATCAAGGGTGGTTTAGAGAATTCGACTTCTTCATTTTCCACTATCGATAAATCTGTTCGTGTGTTTAAATGTGATCATACAATTGTTAAAACATGCATCTAGTGAACGTCCGAAATTTTCCACTATACCGCTAATTGTTAAAAAGTGTTTCGTTATGGTGTTAAAAGATAAACGTCTGAAAATATCTGAGACAGCAGAGGCTATAAGCATTTCTAAAGAATGTGCAATTTACATTTTGACTGAAGAGTTCGCTATGGAGAAGCTGTCCAAGGGGTGGGTGCCGTGGTTGCTCGATGTTGATCAAAAATTAGTGCACATTCAAGATGCTTGGGAGTGTTTGGGGTGTTACTAAAAAGTACTAATAAGACACAACTGAGACCAGGGTTCGTCATTATATGTCTGAATCCAAACAGTAATCTGAACAGTGGTGGTGCAGTCGTCCTTCTCCCCTAAAGTAGGCGATGGTCATGCCATTTGCAAGAAAGATAATGGCTTGCATTTTTTAGGATAAAAAAGGCATTCTTCTTATAATTGTGTTCTGATTTAGCCAAGGGAAAACCATTATCACCAAGAAAATGCACGAACAGGAACACACAAACGTTGTTACTATGTCAAAAATTAGCAAATTATTCTTCGATTTGTTGTCACATTCGTCTTATTCGTCGGATTATCAAGTTTTTCCATGCTTAAGAAAAGCGTGTATATCAGAAATGATTAAGAGACAACGGGTAAAGCTTCTTTGAATATTTTTTTTCTTTATTTTCATTCCACGGACTTTTTAGCGCACCCTCGCACAATATAACTTTTATCAAAATTTTGGTTTCAAGAAGCATATTCATTTTCAATTGTACAAAGGAACTGTAAAATTGAAGCTATATGATTTTTATACTTATTAGCCTACCTCGTGTAAAATTTTGGTGCCCTTGAGTTCTATAGGTGTCTAAATTCAACCAACTACAATGAGTTTGTCCTTAGCTTGACATAAATTGTAATTAAAGTAGTATGTACTTACATGATTTTAATAATTGCAATACACGTACTTAATAAAAATGTTGTTTCTTTTTATTTGATTCATCATGATGTGCATATTTCTTGACATTCTATCATAGTTTGTTGCACTTTTTGTGGGACTATTGTTAATATGAAAAATAAAAATATAAAATATTGTATCAGACTATCCAAGTGAAAACTTTTTCAATACATAATTTTATAGAGATAAACTGTGCTGTATAATACGATAATCTTAACAATTCGAGAAAAACTTATATAGTTGAGTGATACTAATTATGTTCTTAGTATTTCTTCTTCTTTTTTTAAAAATTTCTGTCATTTATAGAATGTATGCGATTCGTTAATATACGTGTGCAGTTTCGCAGTTTCGAAGCAAATTATTTTTTGGGATAGATATGAACTTCTCCTTCAATAGGTCAATTGTTTGATCAATGTGTGGCATGTGGCATCATCTTGTTGGAACCACATATCGCTGATGTAACATACATCCAATTCTGGCCAATAATCTTATAATCAATAGTCTTCCTACATGACACGGTAGCGAACTCCATTGACCGTAACATAGCGATCATTTTCATCGACGAAAGAATATGTTCCAATCACACCTCGGGCATGAAATTCACACCAGACGGTCACTTTTGATGGTTGTAATGGAGTCCCTTGAAGCGCATGTGGGTTTGTTCTGTCCAATAACACATATTTTATTTATAGACAAAGCTAGTAAGCCAAAAATGAGCTTCATCGCTGAATGATGATTTTTCGATGAAATTCAGGATTTTCGTCAGACTTTAGCAGAAGCCTATCGATTTCAGCACTTAGAATGATCAAAAGGGTTCATTTCTTAAGTTATTTTGATCTTGTAAGGGTATAAGTCAAGATCTTTACGCAAAATTCGCCACAATGTGGTTTGACAGATTTCCAATTTCTGTGATGGCGTGGAGTCGACTGATTTAGCTCATTGAAGCACTTATGGGTGCGATATTTTCGGTACTTCAACCGGTACGTTATCTCACTGGCACAGGAACATCCAATAGTAAATACTTTGACTCAAATTTTGTCCACTACAAAACGCACAGCCTAGTGAGACGATTACTACAGCCGAAAATTGGAGTAAGCGCTCCTAAAGTTGGGACCACCGACTCAGAAATGCGGTAGTAATTTTTAATAATTTCAAAACCTTGACAAAAATGTTAACCGTGACTGACGTTTTGACATTGACAGACCATGAACTTTCAACGTTCGTATTAAAAGACAAAATGGTTATGTCCCTATTACGAAACATGTTATATTGCCCATAATAATGATTAACCTATTCCAGTATCATCTCGGTAAATTTTAGGATTACAGTGGATACTATTCATGAGAATGTACTTTTTATTAAAGTTTATAAACAATTGCATGGCAGGAGTTGTAAAAAAAATGTATTAACAGAAAAGAGGCAAGCATTTCTGTATCGTTAAGAGAAAATTTAGAACAAGTTTCAAATTTAGTAAATGACAGTATTTAACCACCAGTAGCAAATCAATAAAAAGTTGCTACGTTTTTGAATGAATGGAAAATTATTAGAGTAAAAACTGCTAATTGTCTAGGAAAGTCAGACAAAAACGATTGCTTCTTGGTTGACATTAGGCACGGATATAAAATAAGTCGTTTAATTCAATTGAACTATAAAAATAGATACTTATATATATGTATATATATATATATATATATATATATATATATATATATATATATATATAGGTAATGGATGTATCGGTTAGACGCCGTACGTTTTTTATACCAGTCTGTGATAATTGAATTATCTTCTGTTCTTATAACCCTCGTATCCAAGAATGGGATCGAGCTTTTGTTCTCGGTGTCAACTGTGAACTGGAGGTGACAGTTAAACCTATTAAAGATAGTTAGGGTTTCTTGGATTTTGTCATGTGGACTGTGTGTCATTTCTGCGGAAGCGGCAAAGGTTTGGCAGCGAAATATAGAGTATTGAAAACTAAAATTGTTTGAGTCTTTGTTCAACAGACCGATACACCTGATAATAGTTACGTTTAAGATATTAAGAGTACGGTCGAATATACAGTCCTTACAAATATATATATACAATATATATATATATATATATATATATATATATATATATATATGCTACACACTTAGATCTTTATTAATTTATTTGTTTTTAATGTGATATCTTCTTTTCAATGTCCATTATTTCCTCAGCATACACACATAATGTCTCTAATTCTTTAACAATATATTACACATTCAATTTTTTTGGGATTGGAAAAATTTTTGATTTATGTAGTCTTGTACGAAATAAATCATAACCAGAAGGATATTCCTTGAATAAGTGAAAGTAAAATTATATACAATTCAATTAGTCTAGGTCTTTGACAAATTTTAAATTTATAAATCTTAAACTTAAACTTAAAATGACAGAAACACAGGTGGTAATTCCATTAAAAGGCACCCAAATACGGAAAATTCGAATTTGAAAACTAAGAAGGTATTAAAACTGAATTTGTTGTTTCACCATAGAGTTCTCTATTTCTTTAATAAAACGTGCCAAATTGTTAGTTTTGCGTCATCTTTAGAAGCGAAATATATACAACCCGAAATGCGTTTTCTTGCAAATTAAATCCAACTGTCAGTGAATTTTAATTTGATTTCATAATGACTGACAGCCCTGGGCCTTTAGTCATGATTTTTAATAGAAATATCTTATCATATAAATAGCATTAAACGTGGTAGGAGGTTCGTATGTATGACAATACATGGAATGTAC
Source organism: Dermolepida albohirtum (assembly GCA_031893035.1). Lineage (NCBI taxonomy): Eukaryota > Metazoa > Arthropoda > Insecta > Coleoptera > Scarabaeidae > Dermolepida > Dermolepida albohirtum. Next base: position 100,161 of record JAVIWB010006013.1, read on the forward strand.
CCTATCTGGCCTTGTCGTAAGGCAAAAACAAAAAAAGATACCGAAGGGCAGGAAGCAATCCAAAATTCGAAGGAAACATGTTAATAATATAATTATTTACGTATTTATTTTTATAAAACTTGAACAAAATTTTACTTGTACATATTTTCTTTATAAAATTAATTCAGGTGCATTTCTAATACTTTGATCAGGTACTATACTTTTTAATCTAGCGTTTACAAGGTTGCTATTGCAGTTAAGTGTACATTTTAAAAGCTAATTTGAAACTAATCAAGTTATCTTCGAATAAATTAGATTACTTTCGTTTTTTTCTGAAAATATTTTTATTTGTCCCATTATAATAAATGTGATCATTTGGAATAGAGCATTTTACAAATTGTATTAGCATTTTATGGTAAACATACCAGAAAAATAATCCATAAACACATACCGGGCATTGTCCATTGACAGTGATGCACACATTGACCATTTTCCACTTTAGATCTTTAGTCACAAGTTTTTTTTTAACTCACTCGACCATTCGGTACTCTCAAACGTTCACGGACTAATAAAAAAAATACACTCTGTCTGAAGTCACGATTGGGAAACCTATATTATTATTGCGAACACGTCTGCACACAGTGCTTGTAAGCTGCCATATACAAGTGTCTATAATTAATTTCAATGATATGCTTGTATAATTTATGTAGTAATGTACCCAGAAAAATTTAAGAAGTACAATTATTTCTTTTCGCTAAGTTAGCCATACTTTCATTTTATGTGTATTATGAAAAAAAATGGCGTCTTTGTAAATATGTTACGTTACGAGGACTACAAAAGTTCAGGTGACTTCTTACATTATTATCAATCTTACATGAGAACAAAAGTCGTCAGTTGTACTTGCGTGATGTATTGCTTTTAATTTCATTATTTTCTTCGTTGGTAAATATTTTCCAATAAGCGAAATTACATTCTCTTATCTAAACAGTGAATGATACGTTTCTGACAATCAATAATTTCCATTAGTACAGCGTTGTTCTTCAAGTTACTATAACTTGCGAGTCACTTGAGGCTTCTGCGTTTTTTACAATCTCCTAATCGGAAGATACATCTGTTTACACATTTACTCGTGATTTTGCGTCACTGCAGTTTCAGGTAAAATCAATTTACTTAATTATTACTGTAATATAAATATTAATATTTGACGAAAACAATTTTATGGAAAGAAAGACTAGATACAGTGAAACATTGTATTACTAGAAGAAGAATCAAAGTTTCTAATAAAATTATTTACTGGTTTGCATATCAAAAACCTATTTAAATTGAATGTCACTAAAGTATACAACTAAACTAGTGTGTACTCTGTATTCAATACGGTTCAATTTATACCGAATTCGATCATTAGGAGACAATCATTTATATATTTACTACCACTCAGTAATGAATCTATTTTTCGTAGATTCACAGTAAAGAACTTTGGTATATAGCAGTACTTTCGTATAAGAACAACATATATCTTTCCAGCGACGGAATCGCTTGATTTCAGGGTACAGCCATCTCGGAATCTATAACAGATTTTTTCATAATATAATTTGAAGTATATTATATATGGTCAACGATAATATAAATTATTTTCTGAAAAAGTAAATAGTAGCGGACCGGCTACCCATAAAATTAACCAGTCATATATTAAAGATATTAATAAATAATAATGAAGCTTCATTTGTCGTTGATTGATGAATGTAGATACTTGTGATTGTAAATAGTTCTTTTTATAATATAATTTGAAATATATTATAAAATAAAATAAATAACAGGGGACCGGATATTCCATACCTCTAATTTTACTATATTTATTGTTTCTCTTTTATGTAGAAAACTATGTTGTATAAAGAAATGTAGGCTTGCAAACATTTAAGAAATTAAAAACATAATAATGAAGCTGTACTTGTCAATGATTGATGGATATAGATAACACAGGGTAACAAAATGAAAAAAAAAATTTGTTGCCGGAAATCTAACATCTGATTTTAGATGTTTTTAATGTGCTGATTCCAAAAATGCTACCAGATTTTTTCTATCAGCTCTAGTTTTTGAGATACAGATTACAGGTTAATTGATATTTTTGTCTGATAAAGGACAACAAATAAAGAGATAAATATGTACTTAATCGTCAAAATAGAAATTTCCCAGAATGTAATTAGCCAAATGAAGACCTGGAATTGTCCCTGACCCAATGTTCCTATACTAGGAGCTACTCAATACACTGCAATACACGGAAAACAAACCGTGATCAACGAACCTTTGGTTGCAAGAGAAAAAATCTTACTTCCGCCCTTGCATATCAAGCTAGGCTTAATGAAGCAATTTGTGAAGGCTTTAAATCGAGATGGAAATTGTTTTGGGTATTTATCACGTAAATTTCCTGGCATTAGCACGGAAAAACTAAAAGCTGGTATATTTGATGGTCCTCAAATAAGGCAACTTGTTAAAGATCCACAATTCACCACATCAATGAACAAGACTGAATCTAACGCTTGGTGTTCATTTGTTCAAGTAGTACAAAATTTTCTTGGCAATCATAAAGCAGAGAATTACGTAGAATTAGTGGAAACTATGCTTTCAAATTTTAATATTCTCGGCTGTAACATGAGTATAAAAGTTCACTACCTCCATAGCCACCTAGATCGTTTTCCAGAAAACTTAGGTGATTGTAGTGAAGAACAGAGGGAAAGATTCCATCAGGATATTAAAACTATGGAAGATCGTTATCAAGGACGATGGGATAGCCACATGATGGCGGACTACTGCTGGAGCCTTCAGCGAGACTGCCCTAGTAAACTCCATTCTAGAAAGTCGTATAAAAGAAACTTTTTATGTGATTAGTGACTAATGTAGTTATGTAAATTAAGTTTTTGCAATAAATACTTAAATCCATGTGTCTTTGTTCTTTAACTGTCAATAGTAATATTATATATTATAACAGTTATAACGTAAAATATATACACAATTTTTTTAAAAAATCTCAAAAACTAGATCTGATAGACCAAATCTGAGAACTTTTTTACATTCTGCATCCAAAAATTACCCAGGAACAGTTAAAAAATCGCAGGCACCAAAATGTGTGTTGGCCTGTGTAATTGTTATTCTAAATATATCAAAACAATTAAATACACACAGCACTTGAAATTATTTACTTTACATTTCGAAGATTTACATATACAAATATAAGGTTTTCCAATAGGGATGATATGATTTTGAAGTGACATTTCGGCCATTTGTAATATGTCACGATCTGTCATTTGTTTTTCATTGTATTCAGTAGTGTTTACAATTTCATCATTGAGAGATATACGCAAGAACAACGTTTACAAATTATTCACTTTTATTATCAATATAATCGTTCTCCAATTGCAAATTTTCGTGCGCTTTTGCCATTTTATGGTCGTAATATACGTCCATGTGTGCTCGCTATTCGTCGAATTGTTAAAAATTTTGAGGTTACATTTTCTTTACATAATTTTCGAGTGCCAATAAGACAAAGAACCGCTCGAAGTAATGCAAATATTGCTGCCGTTCAGGCAAGTGTTACTGAAGACTGTAATTTGTCGATTCTAAGACGTTCTCAACAATTGCGACTGTCTCAAACCACAACCTGGCGGATTTTGAGAAAGGATTTGGATTTGCATCCCTATAAAATTGTTCTCACTCAAGAACTGAAGCCATTGGACCACCGTAAACGTCGTGAATTTGCTGATTTTGCCTTGTAACAACTTGAAAACGATAACGATTTTTTTAAGAAAATCATCTTCTCTGATGAGGCTCACTTTCATCTGGATGGTGTGGTAAATAAAAAAACTGTCGATTTTGGTGCGAAGAAAATCCACAAATTATTTATGAAAAATTATTACATTCACCTAAATTGACAGTTTAGTGTGGTTTTCGGTATGGTGGAATCATCGGTCCGTACTTCTTTCAAAATGAAGCTGGTAACACCGTTACTGTCAATGGAGAGCGGTATAGATTGATGATAACCAACTTTTTATGACCGACATTGGAAGAAGTTGATCTTGACAACATTTGGTTCCAACAAGACGGGGCTACCTGCCACACAGCAAATGCAACAATAGAATTATTGCGAGAAAAATTTGGAGATTCGATTATTTCAAGAAATTGTGATATTGAATGGCCTCCAAGAAGTTGTGATTTAATACCATTAGACTATTTCTTGTGGGGTTATTTGAAGTCGTTGGTCTATCGAAATAAACCAGACTCTCTTCAAGCTTCACAAGACAATATTGAACGTGCCATTCATGACATACGACTAGATTTAGTGGAAAAAGTGCTCGAAAATTTGGTTCATCGAATTCGTTCCTGCAAAAGAAGTTGTGGAGACCATTTCAATGACGTTTTATTTAGAACGTAATTGTATCGATAGTACTTCACATTAAATAAAAACTTTTGAATTTTCTTAACAATAAGTGTGTTTTTTTTAAAGAAATCATATCACTCTTATTGGAAAACCTTGTACATATAATTCGATGGATGTGGAGATTAATTTTAGGTACTCATTGAAGGTAATTTTGATGGAGCCTGTGTCTAATTAACTTGATCACTGAAGGTTGATATATAACCCCTGGCCACATTAATTTTCGTATTCTGTATACGTATTTCGACAACTAAGTTGTCATCAACAGCAGCTAATTAAACAGTGTCGCACCTGGAAAACTACGGCGAAAAATATCCGTACGAAAACAAACTCCGTACGCGATCCGTACCGTTGAGAACCAAAATGTATACTAACTTTGGTTCTCAACGGTACGGATCGCGTACGGAGTTTGTTTTCGTACGGGTATTTTTCGCCGTAGTTTTCCAGGTACGACACTGTTTAATTATCTGCTGATGATGACAACTTAGGTAGTTTTTCAGGCGAATATTTGTATTTGTTCTCTAACCACATTAAACTAAATTAAGTGTTCAGTTTAAGATTAGAATACAATTTAAATTATGTGAAACAAATCTACAGTGTGTTTGTCTTTTGACAGTGTAAGTCTAATACGGATTTTGCCCTTGTGTGGATTTTGCCGTGATTCTAAGAGCAACACTATAGTTAATTATCTGCTGATGATGATAGCTTAGCTGTCAAAATATGTATACAGAATATGAGGTTAACTTTAATTGATTAATTTAATCAACCACAGTCTCCATTACAATTCACCAATCTTTCTATATATCTTGGGTTGTTCTCGAAAGTTGTTCCATGCTATTCCTGGATTGTTAAGGGGAGCAATTTTTACCTTCGTAAATGATGCCATTGTCGTTAAATTTGTATTAGGAATCAGCAAATACAGAATCAACTCCAAAACACGACACTACGGCACTTCTATGTTAAAGTTTTATATATTATGATTAAAATTTCACCAGAAAAAATATTAGATCAAATTGAAGTACATACTGTGTAGTAATGATGAAATAACATTTTTTAGCTTGTGTATAGTAGGCCTTCCTGATACATCATCTCAAACTTTTCTGGCGTTCAAGAAAGTACGAGTGCAATATCTTTTCTTTTTCCAAGCGATCGCTGATTTGTTTCACTATTCTTAGATTCCAACTTACTGTACTGTGTTTACTTTTAAACTCAAATTGGTGATGAGGTATGTTTTCTTTTAACTAGGACTGGATCAAATAGTTTAAGGAAAACGTTTTCAAATGTTTTGGTAATACAGGCGTTACGATCTTCATCTAGTTTGGGTATCGATCTGAATTTTATGTTACGTATAATTGTTCTCTTATATATCCCACTAATTACTGGCTGTGAGTATAATATCGAATTCATTTGTATTGATACTATTACTTGTCCGAGTAGGACGTACTTCTCAATTATAGTTTGATAATAGTGATTTCATTATCAATATTTGTGTTCAATATGTATATTAACGATCTTCTGATGCCCCTGGATTATAGAGTATTCGCTTGTGCAGATGACGTAAAAATTTTCAATCACATTATTTCTTCTTCTTCAGACTGTCAACTTTTGCAGAAAATCTTGTAATAATTTATGAACGATATTTAAATAATCGAGTGTGTTTAAATGTTGGTAAATATGCTATTCTCTTCTTCCCTAAACAGTCGAATATTAATTCTTTTCAATGTAGTTTTCATCAGATGTGCAGGGTATCAGGATTTCGCGATATTTGGAGATTCTCAACTATCTTTAAGTCAATAGTTTTTAGTTTGTCCTTCTGCATGCAAACGGTTAGGTTTCCTAGTAAGGTCTGGTTTTTTTTTAGAATTATTCCTTTGTTTAAACCAAGTAAAAGCTGCGTTTTTGGTTTGGTATGCTAGATATATTTATCAATAACTGTTACTAGAACGTATACAGAAATGATTTTTTAAGTTTCTGTCGCATGAATTGCATAATGTATATCTATCACGTGGTACCGACTACGAGAGTTTACTCTGTTGACACAACTTCACTTCTCTTAATCAAAGAAGATATGAAGTTTGTGTCAAGTTTCTTGCAAATTTCTTAATAATATTCATAACTTACCTGCTGCACAAAATTTCATTAGTAGATATGTGTAATAATCTCAATGAACTTGATTCCTTCAGGAAAAAATAGTTTTTTTCATTTTGCTTTTTCATTTCTTCGATCGCATCTTGATGTTGTCGACGTCGCCCTTACCTTTCTTTAATACCTCCAGTTTTCAAAGTGTAGAACTTATGCTTTGGTTCATATCAAACGATTCAGGAACATTTCATTGTGTTCTTCCACTTTCAAATTGATATATGGCCCTTCGAAATTATTTTTGACAAATTATGATGTGAATCTCTTTTGGACTCAACACTGCAAAATTTCACTATTAATCACAGAAGTGAAATTTCAGATACTAACAGAGAATTGTGTTGAAGCTCAGTTTTATGTACCCCAGCGACAATTGTTTTATAATATGCTAAGTCACGTCTGAGTATTCATTTCCCTCTTTAAAAAGGTATATACGCGTTTATAGACATATTTGTAAGAATTTCATTAATTTGCATTCCGTTTTATTGACAATTATATAGAATATCTGTTAATTGTTTTGAGTAGTGTAGTTGATATTGACTCAACTTGCTGTGCAGTTTTTATACATAAAAACATCATTACGTAAGTTCCTGAAAACTATATATGATTTAACAATTATGATGTCTGTTATACGAATAAACCCTTCGAATTCACTTTGATTATTGATGTGTTTATTTTTAATTAACACATCAATAATCAAAGTGAATTCGAAGGATTTATTCGTATAACAGAAATCATAATTGTTAATAATAGTTTAGTCTATAGACTAAACTCAAAATTGTATTAAGACTATTTCTTATGATAGTTGTACTTTTGACTGGTCTAGTAACAGTAACTGTCAGCTTACCTTTTCATTAATAAGAAATTTCATTTCAAATCGATTTTTACATTAAAGAGAAGATATTAGAAATTTCTTTACATTTATAGATTACAACAGGACGTCGTATGAAATACGTCTTCTTAATATGTTATCGATACACTCTGTTGTCAAAAAGGTGTCGAATGTCACTTTTGCGACAGCAATTATCTTAACGTGTTTGTTTCCTAATTCGACCATGGATTAACAACTCCAGAAAGAGACGATTAATTGAAGTGACAGATTACGTTCCCATGTGTATACTCGTATAATCCCTGGGCAACAAACTCTAATTTTTGCTATTATGAAGAAAATTTTACTGGAAATGCGCGCTTATTTATTTTAATAAAAATTGGAAATGCATGCTCTAATTTTTGGGATTCCTTTAAAAAGGTTTCGTTTGGAAATTATATTTATTCGTATTACACAATTATTGACAATTACGAAAATATTTTTAAATGCCTTGGTGTGTTTTTACAAAGTACATCTACAATTTCTCTTCTATGCATTAAGTAGACATTAGCAGTCAAATCTCTTGGTCAATTCCCTGCGCCTATGACTAATATTAATTATTTTAATAAAAATTAGAAACTCGCATTCTAATGGAAATGTTTTTTTGAAATTCTCTTAAAAAGCTTCCGCTTGGAAATTATATTTATTCGAATTACAAAGTTATTAACAATTACTAAAATATTTTTAAATGCCCTGGTATGTTTCTACAAAGTACATCTATAATTTCCCTTCTATGCACTAAATATAAATTTTCAAATCTACTGATATCCCTACGCCTATGACTGTCACCCGTGTATCAAAAAAAAATCAAATTAAAGTAAAAAATGTTCGTTTCAAATGCTGCTGTTGCTAAGAATTTTAAATACGTAGTTTATGTCTGATATGTACGTAATGTTTTACAATTTTTCAATCTATAATGATAATTACTTTAGTCTTTTTAGTAAAACAAAAGACGTTATTAGGCGTTTCAAAAAAAAATATTAAAGGTAGTTGAAAAGAAATATCTTGAACTAAGGTTAAGAAGCAAAGAAGGAAACAATGACTTTTCATGATAGACTAAGATTCAATTCATTACGGTGCTGGGTAATGAACTACAAAACAGAAAATACTATCCAACTAGGCTTCTTTCAGTTTAAGGTTGTCACAAATTAACTATTTGAGTGGACCGAGATCGAAAATTGGGCCACTTTTATCGAGTCTAAAAATTCTTCGATGATTAATGATAGAATAAAGATATGCTCTGGGAAAATTCGCAATGGAAAATTTTTCGACGATTGGTAGAGTTTTTAGGAACGTCTACCAATACCTACTTGCTATCGATTTGGAAAATAGTTGAAAAAAAATCCGAGAAGCAAAGCTGTCAGTGCTTCAAACTGATAGCTTTGTTTCTTAGTTGGCACTTAGTGTGCCAATTAAGAAATCCATCAACACTGGAGCAGTAATTGACACAAATCTATGTTCAAGTATTTTCAAGCGTTTTTGTCTCCATACACAAACATTTAAAAATACGCAGAGTTTGTACTAGCTGGATTAAGCTTTTATTTAAAACTGAAAAAAGTGAAGAATAGTGTGCAAGATGATAATTTTTTGATTGAAAGAGATAGTTTATACGCAGACATAGTACTGTAGAAGTTACTAATTATTATGTAGAAATATCTCGTCAGTTAAGAAAGGAACATATCCCCAGAAAATAATCTAAACTCGTTGGAAAGTGGAAATATCACCATGATAACGCTCGGTCGCACGTGACTATTGTTGTGTAAGAATTTTTGAATAGAGAATCAGTGTACACCGCATCTTTCTTGTAGTTTTGATATAGACTCGTCTGAATTGTTTCTATATTCTCAGGCAACCTTGTACAATTTCTGAAAGGGTAACTGACGGAATTTTAGAGCAGTAAACTATCGAGGGTGTACCACACACTCGCTACAGTACTAAGCTCTATGCGATTTATATCTTACTTTCGAACAAAAAGAAACATTAAAAGATCATGGTTTCAAATATAGTTTGATTCTCCTAAGAATTTAGAGATAATTTTGAGGAAGATTCCAAGAATGGTTTTTGTCGTTTTTGAATAATTGTAACATCTTTTGGATAAAGTTATTGCATTAAAATCACATATAGAACATTAAAATCAATATCGTTAAATGTTAATAAAGTTGTGACAGCACTAGTCCTAATCTTTATTGGAAATTCCTCGTACATTTCAAAACATTGTAAATATAATTTCGTGTAACAAAACTACAATAATTTGTACTGTTGTTTTCGATTACCTTTTAATAAACTTGCCATAGGTGTAAGGCAAAATTACTTAACCTTTTGTTTGTAAATCGAAATATTTACACTTCCATTTACATTTGGAATATCAATGACTGTATATACACTCTCGCTCATAAGTATTTGGTCACCCTTGTTTCATTACAGTATCTATAGAAAAGTTGTAATTATAAAATTTATTTCTGTAGTAAGAAATAGTTTCATAGTAAACATTAATATCTATAAAAGCTTTTTCAAAAATAATTATGCGATTACCCTATTATTCACAATAATTGATAATACCTTACCTCCAGGTAGAATAATTGCATTTAAGGGATTAGATCTCTCATTTCTTGGAAATTTTCGATTGTTATGATTTTATTTTAAGGCATGGCGTTATTGTAAACTATTAAGTATTTATATTTGGATATTTTGGCAAAATTGCAGTTAGTCTTTGTGAGGTGCTCATAGTGATAACATCGTGTGTTTCAAAGAAGTTCAATCGGTTAGAAATGCTTAAACGGAAGAAATGGGTGTAGAATAGAAACACGATAGTTTACAATCGCATACCATAAAACTGGCAAAAGCAATCGCGAAATTGCCACAGAACTTAAATTAAATCAGTCCACTGTGGATTATATTATCAAAAAACAACGCGAATGTGGAAGTGTATTGAGTAGAACTCGAAAAGGCAGACCAAAGGCAACAACCAATGGTGTCGAAAACCCATAAGTATTTCCACAGTTAAACGGCGATTAAAAGAAGCCTGTCTTCATGGACGAATTGCAATGAGGAAGCCGCTTCTACGCAAGCTAAACAAGCAAAAATGTGTAAAATGGGCGCGCGATCACCAAAATTGAACCATAGAAGACTAGAATGAAGTATTGTGGACCGATGCATCCAAATTCGAGATTTTCGGTTCACGAAGACGTGTTTACGTGAGGAGGTCTGTGGGTGAGCGTGATACATAGCCCCTACTTTTAAGCACGGTGGAGGTTCAGTCATGATATGGGGTTGCTTTTCTGGATCAAATGTGGGTGATTTCGTAAAAATCGAAGGTATACTGAAAAAAGAACAGTATAAGCGCATATTAGAGGAAAACACAATCACCTCTGGAATTAAAATTTCGGGTCAGAATTTTGTCTTCTAACAAGATAATGGCTCGAAATACACTTCCAAACTATGCCGGGAATATTTGCAGAAATTGGAGAACGAGGGAACCATAAAAGTTATGGCGTGACCGCCCAAGAGTTCCAATTTAAATCCCATCCAGTTACCGTGGGAACAACTTGACCGAGAGGTGAGATAATCGGCCCCCACATCTGCTGTTGATATGTGGAAGAACCTGCAAGAAGCATGGGGTAAAATAAAACATTATGAAAATTAATCAAAAGAATGCCTCGATTGTGTGTTGCAGTGATTAAAAATAAAGGAGGGCATACAGACTAGCCTGAAATTTAGATAAATATATTATACAACAATTTATTTTAGATGTAAAAAAATATATATTTTTCATATATGTAAATAATAAAAAAGATATTAGTATTTCAATTTTGATTTGCGGGTTTCATTATATTTTTCGTGAAACAATTAAATTTTGTTTTATCAAAACACTTGATAAATCTCTCGACGGCATCTGAAACATCTAATTGAAGATTTTGTTTGTATTCAATTAAGATATAGTTAAAAAGGACGTATACATCGATTATTTTAATAATTGTATATTATGTTACTATTATACAATATGCTTATTGGTTATTAATTTACTCCGAAAATTTAATTCATTTAATAATGAAGATATAAATCGTCACTATATAAATTTTATTATAAAATATATAATGGGTAACTTTTCACATCTATTTGATTTTTTCCTAACAAATAGTCCGATTTTAAATAAACCATATATATATATATATATATATATATATATATATATATATATAGATGTATAATTCATAGCTAAACACTATACTAAGATTTATCCTTGCCGCAGGCAAAATTATGTAAGCACCAATAGGGTGTATTTAAAACTTTTATTAAAAGTGCCCCAATTAGTACTGGCGCCAACTTTTTAATGAAGATGTTCCCACGCACATTTTATGAGCTTTTTGTCTCGTCAACGAAACGCAGAACACAAGAATGATTCTCTTTATTCGATACTGGCTTGGGTGAATAAGGGTAAACAAAGCAAAATGGTAATTAGATTATAACTCCTTTAAGTTATGCGGAATGTTCTAGTATATACTTCATGTTATTTTACTTGACGCTCCCAACACATCGGAAAATGGCTTTTGTTTATATAACGGTCTAAATTAACCCGTTAAATAATTAATGCGAAGTCTATTTCGAGTTGCCTAACAATGGGTTTGTTATGCCGACTTTTAAATATCTAAGAGTTAATAAGGAGTAAATTATGTAATTTATATTAATAATTAATTTAATCGTAGGTGATATATCCTGTAAGGTGAATATAGAGTAATATCATCATAACTTTGTTAAAATATTTTGTAATTGTTTTCTTACTACCGATCGATTTTTAATTCAGTTTCAATTGCACCTAATTTGTAATTATAATTATTTTCAAACTTTAATCCTCCTAAGAAAATAATGTATACACCTGTTAAAAATATATAATACATCAGTTAGTTGCTCTTGTGGTCAATTTACAAATTATTCCCTTTTAGTGTGTATGGATTACATTAAAGCTAGTCGTTTGACATACCATTCTAAAGTGTTTTCGCAAGGAAGCTTTTGATGATATTATTTTCAATATTGTTACAATCGCTTTTATTATACCGCGCCTATAATTATTTATTGATTTTGGGGTGGCTTTTCCATTACACGATTGATCTATTCTCAATTGACCGGTATCTACCTTTCGCTCTACCGACATTTTTAACTAAAAGTTTTTCGTTTATAAAATCACGCCTCCACAATCCACAACTCCAGACACAGTACACGGTTGATAGTTAATATCTTCTCTACTGTCCCGTGTATCGTGTTCACAATATAAAGGCTGTCCCAAAATTAACGCAAGATTTGAATTAAATAAAAAACATAGTTTTTAGTCTTTTGATTGTTATTTTTTTATTGAATCATAAAGTACATAGGATAGGGTTATTTTTGGAATAACACATCGGGCAAATGGCCTCCACGACTTTGTATGCACATACGCACTCGTTTGTTTCCATGACCATTATGCATAAATGTGGCTGAATTTCGTTGATGCAGCGTTGAATCTTCTCCTTTAATGCACGGGTGATTGTGGGCTTGTTGACATAGACCTGTGATTTCAAATAACCCCAAAAAGAAATCTAATGGTGTTAAATCGCACGATCTAGGGGGCCAATTCTGATCACCGAAACAAGAGAGTACACGACCTGGAAATCTCTCATGCAGTAATTGAATTCTTTCACGGGCTGTATGGCATGTGGCACCGTCTTGTTGAAACCACATATTGGCTACATAAATATCATTCAATTTCGTGTTTTTTTTTACACACAAGCAGCGTCTTCGTTAGTAATAATTTGACTTTACTAAGTGAAACGATTTGGCTAACTCTAATACATTCAAAATTGTAATATTATGTACGTACTTATGTATGTATAACTTGCAAAAAGAAACAAAAACATTATTTACCCATAAAAGCAAAATTTAATGTAAGAGGTGGTACCCAAAAGGATTTTATTCACCTGATTTACTTACTTTCACAGTAGTCCCTCTAGCAGCGTAAACACCTATTCAAATAGTAATTTTTTAACGCTTAAACCAGTAAGTTTATGTTTGAACCAAAGCGTTGCCCCTGAAAGTTTTTTCATCGTTTTGCTTCTGCGGCAGCCTTACTGAGTTTAAATCAGAACTTGTTACGAATGTAATGTTCATTGGTTTCATTGGCCATTGAAAAATTGTCAACACTTGCAAATATAACAATGAAAACCTGTTGACCAACAAAGAACGTTCCCACCTATTTACATACATCGAGACCGCTTGGCAATACACGGTCATTTTTGATAGCAAAATTCGTTCAGAAGATATTAAATTCAAGCCTTAAATCCGTAAATAGGCTAATCTATAAATTTCTGGCCTAATATAGAATAGAAGCATAAAAATAATAATTTATTACTTTATAACATAATTTTCTTCGATTTCAGGGCATTACCATTAAATGCGCATATCGATTTTTTCTAAAAATTACTGTCAAATTTAACACCAATAAATTAATGTCTCTATCTATGGCTGTGTAAAAAAATCTTCGTCCAGTACTTTTTTTCTGATTGAGGAATAAGTAAGTTCACTTATTGATCTCTTCGTTACTGCTCTGGCAATACCTATGCAATTTTCTATAGGTTTAAAAGAAATTATAAATTTCTGATGCCGTACTAATAATTCTACTAGAGCTGTTTTTTAAAATTTTTGACAAAAGTTTTGTTGACCAAAATATATCTTCCGAGTACGTAATTAATTCGTTAAGAAAATTTCTCGAAACTGATAGTTTTAAATAGAAACCATAACAGAGTATATACTCCCAGCAATGAGTAATAATCTGGTAAGAGATGGGTTATTCATCTTCTAGGACAGAGCTGTTCCATATTTTCTGCGCTAGTAAAAGAAGGAACATTCTTCTGATAACCGAATTTAGTTAATTGGATTCTTTCCTTCAGGAAACGGTCAAATATAAACTTTACGCAACAATGAACGAACGAATTAAGAAAATGTAATAGTACAATTATGCATGTACGTTGACAGCTACAAAAGCTTCCAAATTATTTACAATTTTCCAATGTTTGCAGGAGAATGTTAAAAAACTACTCTTGTCATTTGGATTCCATATCATCACCAAGGAACTTTCCCTAGTTTTTCTATAATGAAGCTATGATTATAGTAAAAGTATGTATAGTATTATACAGTGTGTATCAGCCAAATGGAATAAATTCGATAATAATTAAATGGAAGGGTGTTCGAAAAAACGCTCGAATACGTCGATTGGGAT
>JAVIWB010006014.1:0-11471 GCA_031893035.1 Dermolepida albohirtum
GCACCCGTCCACAAGAACCGCGTTGCGTTAGCTGCCCTGCATAAGGTGGGCTTCGAAATTGTGAATCACCCACCCTACAGCCCAGACCTGGCCCCGAGTGATTATTACCTGTTTCCGAAAATGAAAAAAGAGCTGCGGGGTAAAAAATTTACTGCCGATGATGAAGTCAAGGAGGCAGTTTCGGCGTATTTTGCAGATAAAGAGAAATCATTTTTTTATGAGGGTATAAATAAATTAATGGAAAGATGTGAAAAATGTATCCATCTTTCAGGTGAATATATTGAAAAAGAAAAATAATTTGGTTTTTTTATTTCCACCCCTTGTCCCCCATTCCGCGAATATAAAAACGCTCCCTCGTAAGTATACCGTTCTCAAAACGGTCAGAAGCTTTATAGATGTCTGTGTATATAATATTAACCTATCCTTGCATATCGATCAGATCTGACGCATATTGAGTAAAAGCGGCAATAGTCGACATTTTCTCCATAAAATCATGCTGAAATAGCGATAAGTAATTTTTGGAGGTTGAGAATATATTTGTTCGCATATTAGCAACTCAAAAACTTTAGCAAAATTATCCAGAACAAAGACTGGCCTGTAGTTTCTTATGTCACTTGTAATACCGATGTTTAGTATAGGACATAGTCTAGAAATTTTTCAGGTGTCAGGACAGGTGCAAGTACTCATTGTCAAATTGTAAATGCTTGCCAAAAGACTGGCCAGAAGCACACCCCAATCACGTAAGAAACTTGGAATTCCATTAGGTCCCGAAGTCATCCTGTTTTTTATTTTTTTGATGGCATTAGAAACTTCGTCCTTCTGATGTAGATGTTAAACTTATTGTGTCGAACAGAAATATTACAAACAGGCTCCAATATTTCTGTTACGTAACGAACAAAATCCTCCTCTGTGACAAAAAGTTCCTATTTAAGTTTTTATAACAGGAATCCCTGATTATGAAAGCTATATTATTAATGGAACATTCAACGATCATCCTAGGATGCACTATTTACATGTAACTGAATTGACATTGGATATTATTAACTACTTTACGTTACCCTCCCGTTGCTGAAGATTATATATCAAAGAGAAAGAATACGTTTTCCTGGAAACCAATCGATAAGATCCAAGAGTTTACATAACCATAAAACTTCTTTTTAATATATTCAACAGGAACAAGAAAAATTTAATGAAAAGAATGATCAAAGTGGCGGCGAAAATCGAAGACGCGAGTATTAAATACAATATATGTAACGAAATGCAAACGGTAACTAACAATTGTTCTTAAAAATAAATTTTCTTCTCCTTATTAAAATATACAAAATAATTTTTAAGTGATTTTTTCGTTTCTACTTAAAACGTTTTCGTTTAATTATTTTTATTCAAGTAATTGCACCATTTGCCTCAATAAGCTTGAATAATTTCTTTATTTTTTCATTATTTTGCCATTTACGGAAGTCTTTATTGGTAAACAAATAGGACGTATTGATAAATTCTTAAACCTACCACAAAAGCAAATAAAATTTGGATATACAGGGTTTTGCAAAAGTAACATGTTAACAGTTTGGTTTCATATAGATAGCATTATGGCTAGAGGATCAACATCTTTTTTTAGAAAAGAACCCAAGTTGAAGAGCGCCATTATTCCAGTTTTGCCCGCGGTCTGATCGATATTCGGACATTCGGGGATTTGTAGTGTAGATCATTTTCATGTCCAAATCTACGTGAATTTTTAAATATTCAGTATCTCAAACACTCCTTTTACTCCAGCTCGACGGTATCAAAATATCTCATGAACTGCATACGTATTCTCGTAAATGAAAAATTTATTTTTTCAATGCATACCAAGCTTACTGAGGATATCTTCGTATGCTTATCTTCAAATTCTTTCAAAGAGAGGTCTTTAAAGATGGCTAGATACTCCAATGTTTCGATTTTTATAATTTTAATCGATACGTTTTTAAAATTATATTGCCTAACTACGCATAGACTTTTTGACATGAAATTTCACAATGACATTTTTAACAAATTACAGTCTGCTTCTATGATGTAATATTTTGCCTATGCTAAGAATTGGTCAAGGCTAACTAGATATCAAAACGCCCTTGTAATATAGGACCAGTGAGGCTATAATTAAAGAAGCAAACTGCGCATTCCATAGGCATGCGCTTCATAGGTACGTAAAATAAAATAAATAGTAAGTACTATTTTATATGACGTGGTGAAACGCTTACCCTTTTAAGGGTCTATGTGAAGTCACAAACTGGATAGGATCTGTTAATTATTTGAAGCATATGTTTCAATAGTTGTTTCAGCAATCCGAGGGTGCTGTGGGGAAAATGTTCTTATTTATATGCTGAAAGTGACCGTTCTACATCTAGTGATGTAATATTGGCGTAATCGAAATAATATTTGAAACTAATTAACACATCTGTGAAGACGCTTTCGCAAATTTTTCAGAAATTACTTTTTTGAAGCATACAAAGGGTACTAAGTAGCAGGTGGCGCAAAAGTAATGTTATAATTTGGATTGGCTGCCATTTTTGCAGATGGCGCCAAATATCACACACCTCAAGAACGTGGAATTATTGTTACCGTTTATTTGAGAAATTTTCAGTCTGCTGTTTTAGCTCAGCGTGAATTTCGTCGTCGTGTTCCATGTGCTCGAACAATTAAGCGTTTGGCTGAGCGCCTCGTGCAAACTGGGTCCACTACAGATGTTGCAAGAAGTGACCGCCCTCGTATTGCTCTTTCGACTGAGAACATCGCTGCTGTTGCCGACGACGTCAGAGAGAATCCACAAACATCAACGAGACGACGATGCATACAATTAGGCATCAGCAGACGTTCTTTGCAACGAATTTTGGTGAAAGATTTGAAAATATTCCCTTACAAAGTGCACACAAGATTAACTTACTGCCATACTCTGTTAAACTTGGTGCAAGAAGAGAATGATTTCATACCAAAAATCATAATGAGCGACGAAGCCCATTTCCACTTAAATGGTTATGTTAACAAACATAATTTGCGTTTCTGGGACACAAAGAATCCACATGAAATGCATGAAGAGCCATTGCATCCCCTCGAAGTGACTGCTTGGTGCGACATTTGCCGTGAAAAAGTGATTGACCCTTATTTTTTTGAAGACGCCAATGGCACCATCGCTACCGTAAATGGTGTTACAGGCAGATGCTAAACGAGTTTTTTCCCCGCAAGTTGCTGCATTAGATCTCAATCATTGTTGGTTTCAAGAGGATGGAGCAACCGCTCACACAAGTCGGGCAACGATGGAGATTTGGAGTCGAATGATTTCCCGTTTTGGAGATTTGCACTGGCCGTCCAGATCGCCAGATCTAACAGCATCAGACTTCTTCCTTTTGGGGTTTCTTAAAACGAACCTTTAAAGTCTTGAAAGCTAACATTTAAGAAGAAATCGCCAATTTAGAGCCAGATGTTTTGCGAGCAACAATTTAAAATGCCGTAAAACGAGCGCAATTATGAATGAACTCGGGAGGTGGCCATTTTACCAATATACTTTTTTCCAATTAATGTCGTCAATTTTACACTTTCACATAAACTTTTTATGAAAACAAAGCTTTCTTTTTTTCATTTATAACTAAATGGCAACCAGTTCAAATTATGACATTACTTTTGCGCCACCCGTTATATCTGCGTCCTTTTAATTCTTTCAAAGAGATACCTTTGATTGCTCGATACTTGAATGTTTCGATTTTTATAAGTTCGGTCGATACCTTTTTAAAATTATATTGCCTAACTACTAAAGAGGGCTACACACGGAGACAGTGCCAGTACTTTACTGTGATTTGAAGAGATTGTCGATTTTATTTCCTTACGGACAAAATAGTCAGCATGTACAGAGTGGGGCAGAATAACGAGCGATTTTAAAAAGCCCGCGATTCGCGCCGTGTCATTCGGAGGTGGTAGGGACGCTATCGGCCATGTTTCCTTGATATTAGCATTTAGTAACAATGGAGCGTTGGACCCCTCAACAGCGTGCGTACGCTGTTAAGGCGTTTTATGAAAATAATAATTCTTACAACAGCGCGCGTCGTGCATTTCGAAATTATTTTAACATTAATCGCAATCAACCAGTTCCGTCTGCCTGTGCCATTAAAAAATGGGTTAGGAACTTTGAGGAAACTTCGTCAACGACAAAAAAGAAACCTGGTCGGCCAAAATCGGTGCGTACGCCCGAGAATATCGACCGTGTAAGAACTGCTATTGAGCGAGGCCCGCATCGTTCAGCTCGCCGGCATAGCACTACACTTGGGATTTCAAACCGAACTGTCAGACGAATATTACACAAGGATCTCCACCTTCATCCATACAAAATCCAAATCGTACAGGCTCTTAAAGGCACAGATTATGTGAGTCGACAACGATTCCGTGAAGAGTTTTGAGATTTAATTAATCAACATGAGGATATTGTAAACAACTTATGGATGAGTGACGAAGCCCATTTCCATTTGTCCGGTTACGTCAATAAGCAGAACTTTAGATACTGGAGTGACGAAAATCCTAGACAAATGCATCAAGAACCCCTTCACTCCACAAAAGTTACTGTGTGGTACGCTATGTCTTCATCGGGGATCATAGGGCCTTACTTTTTTGAAAATGCTCGTGACAATGCTGTGAGAGTAACCTCACAAAGATACGCCGACATGTTGGAAAACTTTTTCGAACCACAGCTTGCACGCTACGAAGTTAACGAGGAAACATTTTTTCAACAAGACGGAGCAATCTCCCATACAGCCAGAGTATGCATGAATATTGTTAACAGATTATTTCCAAATCATGTGATTTCTCGAAATGGGGACATCACCTGGCCTTCCCGTTCACCGGACCTCACACCGTGCGACTTTTTCTTGTGGGGGTACTTAAAAAGTAAAGTGTTTCAAGATAATCCACCACAAACAATTCAAGATCTAAAAGAACGGATCCGACAGGAAGTGGAAAATATTCCCCTAGCAATGCTGTAAAATGTAATGAATAGTTTCAAAACACGATTGGAAGAATGTGTACGCCTGAACGGATGTCATCTTTCCGGAGTTATTTTAAAAAAATAAAATAATTAAGGCTTTTTTATGTTCTTTGAGAAAATAAAGAATTTATTCCTAAATATAGTTTTTCTTGTTTTTTACAACCTTTTTAAAATCGCTCGTTATTTTGCTTCACCCGTTACTTGTTCACAAAGATAGTGAAACCAAAAAATTATGTTAAATCAATTTTCTTTTAAATTTGATATCATTTTTATGATATTCGAAATTGTTTTCAACAGTGTGTACCTTCCATTAGACCACTTGAAACGTGACATTTGAAAATACCTGCTTTCATGGTAAGGCGAACAAATAAATCAAACGATTCAGTTAATTATTGTTTACTAAATAAAAAAAGAATTGCACATACAATAAATAATTTATAAAAAAATATATTTATAATAATACTTAAATGCTATGAATAAATAAATTATTTAAGCTACATCAGACAGCTTATACATAAATGCAAGCAGAATAAATTTGTGCAAAGTTACGTATGTATATTACCGATATAAGTGTTTTAGTTTCAAGTCTGTTCGTAGAAATATATGACAAAAAAAATAAGTTATTAATACTGCTAGTCAACAAGTAGAATGTGTTTTTGTATGGTCCCTATATATTTCGAACAGTAATACTATTTATTAATACTAAAGCTAAAAAATACTTTAAGTCTTAAGTTTAAGTAACAAGAATGATATGACATTTTCTATCTACAAAAGGGGAATTATATTAAAAGTCTTCATTTTCCTAATATATACTAGTATAAGATTGAGATTCATACAGTAAAAGGAAGCTTATTCTTCAGAGTAAATTTTATATTCAGCTTACTGATTTTCGCTCGTATGAATCAGTTACTATTCGTTGTACTACTATTATTAAATAATGAAGGCCATCAGGTTAATTTGTAAATATTTCTAGTTTTAATAATCATCTGTCGAATCGATCAAGAGCTAAAGTATTAAAATCTTTAATTTGTAGAATCTAATAGATGTCAGTAGTGGAATAAAATAGGTGCAGTCAGTCACAAAAGTGTTCGTACATCACCTGAATACTAAATAATATCAAATGTGAACTTTCGCCTAAGATAAAGAATATTTACTTCCATTTAGCAATGTTAGAAAACTTTAAAAACCTCTAATAATGAGAACTATTATTTACAATTACAAAAGAATTTTCTAAATATTTCATCATATGTCACAAATGTTTTTCGTAACATTCATTTTTATTTATATTTCTCTATTGTAAACTTTAAATTTACAACGAATCCGATAAATCATCTTCGTAGTACCACGCATTTGAGAAAAATAAACATTTTATGCTTTTACAAAGATGAACTGCAAAAGGATACGCATGTCTTGTACTATGCATGAGTTAACAACACTATACGAAGAAACAAAACTCTTAGGCCGAAAAACGTGTTCTGCTGATGGGAAAAAAATATTCACAATTCAACTGTTGAAATTTGATCAAGAAATAGGCATCCGATGGTTATAAATGAGTGTGATCAGAGAACTGTTACAAGATCAATGAGTTAAAATTCATGGACTGAGAATAGTCCTACAGATGGATGTGATATTGGAAGAAAAAGTTCATTGAAAAAACAAAAAGAGAATTTCAAAACAAAAAAAACCGATATAATGGAAGAGATCCATGTAGGAAACCTTTCATTAGTGATACTGATACTTATCTACAGTATTGTGCAAATTAATGGAATCATGACTATTTTTTTAGTTTTCTGCATGTGGCAATATTGTTAGATCAGTTCTGACAGTAGTTTTATGTCAACAAACATAACCTATATCACTGGGAACACATTACACAGTTATTCAGTGCGTTTTAGAGAGTTTGTTCACATATACTCTTTCAAAGTTCAAAATTTGATTTATATTGTGCTTTTACCGGTTGTTCGTGATATGGATATCACGTCCAGAAAACGTGAGAAGATTGTGACATTAAGTGACCACACTTCAATGACACAGAGAGATATTGCTCAGGAATGTGGTGTTAGTCAAGGAGATCCTAAGAGATCCTAAAGCAAAAAAAGAATACCGGAATAGTTGAAGTGAAACGAGCGGGAAAATGTGGGAGAAAGAGGAAGATGATACCCCGGGATGTCACTTTTTTGGTCAGAAATAGCAAGCTGAACCCAAGAAAAACTAGTTTTGAACTACAAAAAGACTTAGCCGACGCTGGAGTAAAAGTGCATGACTCGACAGTTCGTAGGAGACTTTTAGAGTCTGGAAGAAAAGCCATTCGACCACAGAAGAAGTAACTCTTCACTCAACGAATGATGAAGCAGAGGCTTATTTGGGCCAAGAAATATGCCGAATGGAATGAGGAAGACTGGAGGAAGGTGTTGTTCTCAGATGACTCCCATTTTTTGGTGCAGGGGCAGCGATCAAAATTCGTGAGAAAAAGTGGAGATGAAAAACTCACTGCAGCTCATATCGATCAGACTGTCAAACATCCTGTAAAGATGTTTTGGGGATGTTTTTCGTACATGGGGACTGGATCGCTGGTGCCTATAGAAGGGATGATGAATAGCCAGAAATATAAAGAGCTACTGGATAAGTATTTGGAAAAGATTTAAAGAAATGTGAGCCAAACGGAGGTGCAATTATTCCAACAGGACTCAGCTCCATGCCACAAATCGAAGGTTAGGGTCGAATATTTTAAGGAAAAAGGAATAACTCTCCTCGACTGGCCTAGCAATTCTCCAGACTTAAAACAAATTGAAAATCTGTGGGCCATTTGTAAGGCTAGATTACATAAAATGGACTGTACAACGAAGACAAAATTGATAGAAGCAGTAATTCAGGTGTGGTTTCGGGACGAGAAAATAAAGGAAAACTGTCAAAAATTAATAGATTCCATGCCGAAAAGAGTTTAGGCTGTCATCGCAGCCAAAGGAGGGCATAACTCTTATTAAATTACTAGTAATTTATAATTTTATATCATCTCATCGTGATTATATGACAAATAAACGGTTTTCTTAGTTATATTGTGTTTGGTTCTATTAATTTGCACAATAGTGTATATGCTCTATGCCTTACAATAGGTAACTATTAACGACACTTAATAAAAGGTCTTTTACGTGATACTGCTTCGCCGTAACCAGTCAAATTCTTTTTATGTTTTCTTGATGTTCCTTCTTTCCAGCATCGAATTCCATATGTACGGTTATTCTCAGTGGAATAATTTTAACTATTTGCATTTGTAACCGTTCTCTGACTGCGATGCTCATTCAGCATCTTTGGTCGCCTATGTCTCGACACAATTTCAACAGTTCAGGTTGTTTTCAATATTGTTTTTCACTCAGTAGAACATACTTTTTCAATAAATTTGGCTATTTGGCTAAATGTTTATTTTTCGTTGTCTAGTACTGGTAACTCGCGCATGTTACCAGACATGTCTACTTTTACAATTCATCTTTTTAAAAGCATCGAATGTTTTTTTTTTCACAAGAACGTTATAAAAATGAAGTGTATGAAAACTTTTGTGATATCCGATGTTATATTTAGCAATTTCTTTTTTAGTTGAAAATAATAAGTTTACATATTGTTATTAGAGTTTTTTAATGTTGTTAAATGGAAGTAAATACGCTTTGTCATAACCACATGTTCACACTTGGTGGTACGGGGATTCACGGAGTATATGAACACTTTTATGACTGGCTCTATATATGGGTTTGGTACGAAATCCCGTCAATCAAAATCCCGACAATCAAAACACCGACAATCAGAATCCCGAAAAATCATAAGCCCGACAATTCTAAATCCCGACAATTCAAAATCCCGACAATGTAAATGAAAAACATAATTAATGGTTTATGTAACTTTTTATTTACATAAAGTAATAGGTACAACTTAAATATGCAATTGTGAAACAAAATATGATGTGTATTTACATTGAAAGACTATGAGCTATGCCTCTAAGGTAGTCCATTATTTCACGATTTTCGCGGTCATTTACCACTGTCATGATTCTTCTCTCTCTCTGGATTGACGCTTTTTTTTGTTTTGTAGGTGGCTCACCTCGTACAACGCTTTCTATTTGGTTATATACCTGTTGCTGTTCTTTTTGTAGTTCTGATATAATGTGGTAAAGTCCAACATGTGCCCGTCCAACTAAATTTTCCCATCTTCTATGCCAAGCTTCCACAACATTTTGAGTGCGTGGAAGTCTTTGTTGAATTAAATCATGAAGAGACCATAATGTTGGTGGAAACAAGGGTGCTGTACGAACTGCATCACCATTCCTTAAATGTCGACGTATCCTTCCATTGACATAATTTGAGTCAAACCAATTGACAATACTCTCAGCTTCCTCTGGTAAGTGCGTCTTTAAAATATTAAAAGCCCCTGGAATTTCATTGGCTGGCAGAAAAGCCAAAGCAAATAAATGCCGCAACATCAAACTAAAAGGTTCGTCGGTTCCATATCGTGTAGCTAACCCGGCTTCTTGTATTTTTCTCCAGCCACATTGTGTGAAATGGAAAAAACAAACTTTGTTTATAACTTCTGGATATTCAGATTTTGAAGCATTTATTGCGGCCAACTCCAAATCTGTCATTATTGTGGCTGGCTTTAGATCCATACCATTTTCATCAGCAAAATCGATTAATTCTTGAAACAGCCGTCTATAACATTCTTCATTTTTTCTATTCATTAACGCGTAAACCAGAGGCAGAATTCTGGAATTTACACCACCAACTGGAGCATGTATTGTGTACAATTGATAAAAAATTGTTGGAACAGTTTTGAAAGTTCCATCCATAATCCAGTATTTTGCTTTTGCTAAATGTTGTATGTTAGCTCTTGTCGTAAAAAGCAAAATTCTGTTCTCATCAAATGCACAGTCTCTTACAAGAAATAACTCACCAGTCAGTGTTTGCTTCAAGTTATCGGGGATGTTGATTTCTTCTGGTGTTTGCGGCTCTGCAGGTCTTGCTTCTTTTCTCGCTCTCTTAATTTTTTGACGCAGAGCGTTTTTCGACGGCATATAAGGCTGAATTTCTGGAGGTCTAGTTGCAGTTCTTGATTGGATAATTTGACAGGGTAGATCTCTAGTTCGTTTAGCATCACTTTTTATCTCAGACATTACTTGAGCAACAGCAGCGGCACTTGGATTAGGAGCATGGTTATGTTCGACAAACTTTCGAATGTGATGCTGGCCATTAACAAATATTGTAATTATCCTACCTTTGCATTTTTCGGATTTTCTTTTTTCACAACACCAATAATATACGTCATCTCTGTTTCTTTCTTTCACCATTAAATATCCGCGAGCACTAACTTTATCGTTTGATTTTTGAGAAGACACAATTTCACAAACTTCGTTCATTGTGGCGAATAGCACGAAACCAAATGTTTATAGAAAAACCTTCATTTTTATACGCACCCCTTACAATAACCATCAACAATAGATTTATTTTCCCCATTGTGATCGATTATTGCCTGAGATCTATTAACTTGTATAATGAGTAATTGTCTTTTAAATATTTATTTTAATCCCTCAATAGTGACGGATTACTTCGTGTACCTGTATCAAGTTTCGATTATTATGCTATATTAACTTATACATAATGAGTACTAATTGCTTTGAATATTAAATCACTTACTTTAATTACCCTCAGTAAATTAAAACTAGATAAATTAAGATGGCAAATAATAAGTACTAATTGTGTTGTGAATATTAGAAAATTTATTTTAATCCCTCAATAATGACGATTATTATCTGTATCAAGTTTCGATTGTCGGGATTTGGACTTGTCGGGCTTACGTGTTGTCGGGATTTAGACCAGTCGGGCTTATGATTTTTCGGGATTTTAATTGTCGGGAATTTGATTGTCGGGATTTTGATTGTCGGGATTTTGATCGGCACCCCTATGTATATATATATATATATATATATATATATATCTAACAAATCATGTATTTAATATACAAAAAGAAAACAAATACACGTTCTGCGCAATCCAGTGATCTCAAGAAACACTACTAAATTAGAAAAGACTTTGGTTATGATTACTGATGGAAGTATAGAATAAAAAAATTGTTTTTAAATTTATTAATAATAAAACAATATGAGAGATGTAATGATATCTAGTTGGTCTTAGTCTTTATTTACACAAAATATTGCTTATACCATGGAAACGAGTCTTATAAGAAATGTTATTGTGAGATTCACGTCAACAAGACAAAGCGCAATTGGGCAATATAATTTGATAAAAAGGAGGTCGATCAACATTGCAGAACCTAGATTATTGGAGTATGAAGTCTATCTTCAATTTTTTGGAAAAAAGAACTGTAAATTTGTCTTCATTTTAGTAATTAATTTTCTCTTTTAAAAGAAGAGAGAAGAATTGATATCTAGTAAACCTTGACCGGTTCCTTGTTTAAACAAAGTATCATA